>LUGF01030710.1:129759-151637 GCA_001625245.1 Calycopis cecrops
GGCCCCTTTAGGGATGGAAATTCTAAAAATCCTCTCCTTTTCGACTATGCGTTGATACATTAGATTTGTCTTTTATTTATCTACTAGCTGCCCGACAGATGTTGTCTTGTCATTATTAGATTTTTTTTTTGTTTATTTATTTAAAGGAGTTTTGTTATCACGGTAACGTGTAATGTTTTGTGGCTTAACTTTACCCTACAATATTAAATATTCAAGATACCGACTACAACGCAATTTGCCGGACTGATGTGAATCTAAACCATTCTTCAACCCTTTCAAAACACAAAAAGTCCCTTCCAGTTTAGGGCGAGTTCAGTGACACACACACAGGCAAAAAATATATTTCACTCGAAAGTTGTAAACAAAACCAATAGGTACATTAAAAGAACTGAAATTTATAGAATTTAACTTCTATAAATTTCTGTTTTAATTGGATAATAGTAGTTTATGCAACTGTCGTATAATGAAGGGTATTAAAACTCGAGTGTAAGTTTCAAAATAGTAACGAGTGTTTTAATACCCGTGTTATTTGCAGTTGCATACACTACTTTATCTTCACTAATGAAATTAATCAATTAATAAAATATTGCGAAACATTAAATTCATGCCTACCTAAGTGTATTGTCACAGCGAACTTGCCGCCATTAAAATCTAACCAATGAGAGCGCAGCTGCAGCACGCGCAGGGCTAATCAGGAGCGAGCGCGCGCTGTTAAGGATTTTGACATAAGGCTCTCTCACCACTCTCTCTCTCTCTCTCTCGCTCTCACACAGTGCTATAATGAGATTTTACGATATCGATTTGGATATTATAACATCATGTCAAATTGCTTAAATTGAGTTTGTTGTTGTCTGAGCTATAACAGTAGTTATTATATGTCAAGTATTGAAAACATAAGTAGAATGTTACAACATTAGTGTAGATAAAGTTTTTTACGGCATTGCAAAATAGTTTTAAAGATAATTTATAAACTTAACTTATATAATTTGAAGATATTGCTTTTTATCAAACATAATTTAAGACATTCGTTCAGCCGCTGTAATTGGAATATTTTTACTGTCAATTTTCGCAAGTGGTTGAAAACCTGCTGTTTTTATTCGTATACCTATAATTAGTTTATAATTAGATGTGTATTTCTACATTTATATTTTTAACTACCGACCTGACACAGATGCTATCCTGTCAATAATGGGAAATATGTTGTCATGTTGCTCAGGGAAGATTATAAACTAACGAACAATAATTCGTTGAATTGTGAATGGTTTGTACAGTTCACAATTTTCCGACAGTTTACAATATCCCGAGCTATTTTGTAAACTAACGATTTTAACAGTCGTACAATGACATATACATACTTACTGATATACTTATACTTACTACAAATTTATACTTCTGACGTTCTCGGATAAAAAGTTTGCAGTTCGCCACGCTAGATGTCATTGTCTGGGAAATGCATGATGACTTATCGATCGCGTTTTATCACTACTCGCCGTCAGCTCATCTGTTTATCTGATCATTTACCAACGTAATAAGAATACAGCTAATTTTGAAAGTGCAAATAACTTTGCACCAATAATTTAATGAATAAAAAAAATCGTCGTAAGATCTAAATATAATTTGATAAAAAAAGCCTCTAAATATTTGAAAACTGAAACGTGAAAAGTAAGAAATAAGGCTACAAGTATGAAATGAAATGAAATATACTTTATTGTGTACACAAACTATTAGACAAATAAATAAATACAGATATAATTTTACGTACAATGTTCGTGTAGGTACACAAAAGGCGGTCTTATTGCTTTTAAGCAATTTCTCCCAGACAACCCTTGTGTGCATGAAAGAATAATTATAAGTATACAGTATACAAGTATAGAGTAATAAAGATAGAATATTAATAGTAATCGCTTCTACATACAACATAACTTTACCACAAAAATATTTTGGGTTATTTTTTTCTACTACTTCTGTATTTCCTGTAGATAAGGCGCCGGAAACCCGTAAACTTGTGAGTCGCGATCTGAACGACTTGGAAACTCCTGGACAATAATATATTCGCATATATGTTTTATTTTACCCGCTAAAACTTACCAGAAGGCAGAATGCTCTAAATGCTGGTTTTCTCTTCTAAGCCATAAAAAATTCCATAGGCCAAGTCAAACAGCATTTGTTGGAATAACAAGAAATGTAAGTGTTATCTGATGACGCAGTTGGAAAGGTAAAGGCGCGTCACACCAGTTCAGCGGTCGCGGGTTGCAATCCCGCCAAGGTCAGGGACGTTTATACGCCTGTGCATTTATTAATCTACATTAAAATCATATATTTGTTAATCATTAATCATATGTTTTGTTGGTTTCGTATTTGATAAAAATTTATTTATTTATTTAAAATTAAAAAATTAAAATTTAAAATCTTAAGATATATTCAATAAATAAATAACAACACGTTACTTTTGATCCAATAACATACGTACAAAAAATTTACTTAAGAATTCAATAAATATGCAACAAATTAGTCAAGCAGTCACCTCTTTCCGAAAATATAAAATTTATGTGGCTTTTCGTGATAAAAAGGAGCCAATAGCACTCTTCAGTCCTTCAACTATCTCTATACTAAATATCACATCGATCCATTGATCCGATTTGATGTGAAAGAACAACGAAACAAACAAACGAACACACTTTCGCATTTATAATATTAAAATATGGATGTTTAAGCTAAAAATTGTGTTATTATCATGATATTTCTGCTGTCTACCTCGTTCGGAATCTAGCGTGAAGATTTGTTGTCGTTATCGCTTTGATGGTTATTGTATATTTAAGTTATTTCCTCTTAAATACGATTGTTAATAATATTAATTATATTTTATATTATACGAACAATAATATAGTAACTACTAATACACAGTGACGTAATAAGTAGAAGATAATGGGCAAACATTTAAATTTGCATAGTTATCCTTCTGCTTACTTATGATATATCATAATACTTACATATAAATATTGCATAAATCGCATATCTTACCTAGGGCCGGGCTAAATGGTGTTGAGACTGCATCAAGTCCATGTATGCCGCATTGTATGGCTTTTTACTTAAGAAAATCATTATTTAATATTTTAAAGAAACATTGCTTGATTGTAGAACAAATACTCCGTAATGGACGGGAGAATAGAACAAGGTGATGAAATACCATGCAAAGGTCCGGTGAATTTATTAGCGTCGTTAACATGCGCAGTCATCGTTGTCAATATAATTATCAGCTCGTCAAGGAGTGATAAAGAAAAGTATGGCGAGGTGTACCCCAAGGTCGCATGAAAGTTCCATTTTGCTGACATATCCGGGGTAAGTGGGGTGCATCGGTACATTCGGCCGATGCCTCCGTCCTCTCCCCTCTAGCCGCCGGCTACTTACACACCGCACTATACGCGACAGCTGTCCTGTCTCAGATATACTTACACGCAACTTTCGCAGCGGTATTTACATACGGCACATTTCTCGCATTAAGATCAAAATATCCGGCCCGCCCAGAACCGGTTGTGTGCGTCAGTGGATTCTCCCAGCGACACCGAAAAGGGACGCTCCCCATTAGGCTTTGGGGTCATTATGGGAAAAAGACTGATAAGAAAGATTTAAGGGATTTTCGGTCTAAACCTTTTTATATTATCAGTATCAAGCTGTTATGTTTCTCGGATAAAGTGATGCCACCGAAAAGAGCAAAGCCCTAATTATTGTTATTGGAAGAATATTTTTTTTATATTTTTTCTAGAGGATACCTACCTCTAGATTAGGTAGATTAGGTAACTTAGGTCTTAACATGTGTCCTAAGTATTAGGACACACGCATTTTAGTAAGAGGTTTGTACCACGCTCCATGCATGCATGAATTGGGCCGTCACGACCGGGGAGGTACCTTTCGCTTACGGGATACCAGCGTAATGTGAAATCTGCAACAGCGTTTCGTGTTGTGTGTAAGTAGCCGGTGGCCCATGAAGGGGGAGACGGAAGGAATGAGATGCGTTGTTCGTATCTGTGTAACCTCTATGCTGATGTCTATGGGGGTCGGTAGTCATGAAAATGGTTCCAATTAATCTTTTGCCTTCTCATGCTATGTAAAAAACATGAGAAGATTCCATCGCGTGATACCTAGGAAAGATAAAAGTTATTGATTGCAATAGAAAAGTAAAAATTCCTCACTCATGTAGTCTTAGTAGTAAGTAGATAGTCTTTCTAGGTAAATTTGTCTTCGCACTTGTTTTTCCAATTATATTGAAGTACCTGGAGCGCCTCTGTGCTCGTGTCGGGCTGGGATGGGAACCACGAGGTCGTCGGTACTGTTCAGAATCCGAGGCCAGCCTGTCGCTGGAGGGATGTTACCTCCTTATCCGGGACCCTCTAATAAGCGGCTGAAGGCATCCGCTGGGGTTTAGTTGGTATTGCATCCCAAATGCCGAGCCCTAAACTGTCTCTAGGAGCCACCCGGTCACCTAGGTAGCGCAGGTACGTAAATGTATTCCCCTGCGTAACAGAAAAAAATACAAAATTAAAGTATAAAAAAAAATTGTCACCTTCAACTTATGTCCTTACGATACTTGGTGCGAATAGTCCACATAATATATTTATTTTATGCAGAGCTTACTTATCATAAGGTATCACCTTTATTTGGAAATGTAAGAGAACGCACATGTTAATCTTGACCTAACTTCTGATATATAAAAAACCTTTGATATACTGAGTCACTGTTCTTATTCTTAAGACAAAGGCTAGGAAATGTATTAAATCACATAAAATTTCCAAAGTACTTTTATACGGAATCCGGTCATTCACGTCAGCATATCATTAATTGATTTGTGCATTATTTTCGAACTGGTTCCAGCGCGTACGCGTGTGCGTTGCAAAAATTTTATATAAACTCCACATTTATCGCCGGCCGAGTCATTAGATGCTTTGTTGACTGGCCGTCGCGGACTTGCGATTTCTCATTGGCGGCGTGACGCGGTAAGCGCGCGAACATTCGAATTCCATTTTTGAAAATTTATTAATTTCATTTTTTAATTTTACAAACCATTGGCCAGTGTTTCACAATTCTTCGGACTCGTTCAGTGATAAGAGACTGTGGTGAATAAATTAATATTCTGATACGTGTTATAAAATAAACAGTGATATCGTACGTGCAGGTATTTACATTGATACCATCATCCGATAGACGTTGACACATTTTTGGTTTATGTTAAATTAATTAAAATGAAAGAGTTACTTCAAATTTGGAGTCGTGTTACTGGCAGGCCGTATGCATCCGTCAATGCAGACAACAGGGATCCGCACAGATTAAAGAAACTCGACATCGATACGTCGACGTTTGAAGCCAATTTGTCGGAGTGTGAGGAGCTAAATCATAAATTTAATGAGAATGTAGATTTTAATGATCGTCAAGATGCAATCATAAATAGATTGTTCACAAGAAGAAGAAGCCATCAATTGTCGAGGCTGCCGAAACGTAAGTCATTAAATATTATTGAAAATTGATTATTGAAATAAACAATCAAGGGCTAACGATCACTGAAAATGTTTAATTAAAATTTTCAATATTTTTTTCCCATTTTTTTCATCTTCCTTATTTTTTAAATCTTTAACATTTTTTTTACATTTCAAATCTTTAGAATAAATTATTTATATGAATTATTAACGACTTGATTATTTATATAAATTAGTAAAAAATCACTAAATTCTAACAAAATTATTATTGGAACCTTTATATTTATTTGTTTACTTCATAAAATTTGATGTCTTTATGGTCGGTAGGAATCGGGTAGAATAATAATATAAGAAATAGTAATTTGGAAATTCTACTTAGGTAGGCCGGAGTAGTGATACACCTATTTTAGTGTGTAAACACAATGTAGTAGTAATTATTATATAGTAGTAATATTACGATATAATAATATTATAGACTAAATACCTAAAAATAAAAGTAGGTAAAAAAGGTTTGTGTGATTTAGTCTAAAAATCATGACTATTTTGGTGGTCGACCTCTAATCTAACATAATTTTCCAGTCAGTTTTGTTATAACATAGGTCCTCTATGTAGTTTTTTTTTAATTAGTCATATAAAGATATCCAGCATAATCGTGAGCCAGAATGTCTATTTAGATTCAACTGAACTCTTCAGATTTTACACCAAACTGCGGCCAAGCTTGTTTCGTGTGAGGGCTACGGTATGGTTTATTATAGAAATATTAACAATGAATTTAATAACTAAAACAATAATGGTTAATAGATATATACATTGATTCCGTATGATTTCCACACGGATATACTACGTGTTTCTCAGTATTTCACTCAATAAACTTACCGGTATAGGGGGATAGGTATGTTGGTTGGTGGTTTTAGCCTCTCGATGATTAATTATCATTTTATGATAACATATAATTATAATGGGCAATAATGATTACATAAAAAAAATGTTGTAATTCGTTAAAATTTAAATAGTTTTTTAGTTAATTTCGCCCGAATAAAAAATATTTTGGTCCTACTACTATCAAAGTTTGCAGGATCAACCTTTGAAATTGACCAGAAAAATAAATTGGTATTAATTAGTACATACTTATTAAGTACGACTTAGAGAAGCTTCAATCAAAAAATCTTAAGATTTTTTGATTAAATTTTACGTAGTTCCAGTGACATTTTGGTGATTTTTATATATATGCTAATATTCGCTGTATAAAATCTGCAATAAATGTCCAACCATTATCTATTTATGCTATTTTAAATTACACCGAATGCTATAAAATTACGACAAACTTGGAAACCTAAAGACAAACTAAAGTCATATTTATTTTTGATCACAATCTTATTTTCGAGATTTTATCAATTTTCGTCCTCGGCGCGGTGGAGGGATTATTTTTATATTAATATTACTTAGCGTGAGAAACAACGAGTCTGAAGAGACAAAAACAAGGAATTCGACTAAGATATAACAATAACAAAATATATTCGTGTGTATTAATAATTTTGATATCAATATTTCCGTGTTACTAAACTGCCGGGATGGTTTTGATAAAATATAATTCTGGTTATACAAACTACTTATATCCGTTTGAGATTAACACAAGGAAATCGTATTTTCATCAACCTCTTCAACGTTATTTTAATTATAGCAAAATGGCCGCTCCAAATCTATTTTTTAACATATATTTTAAGGGGGGCAAACAGCAGTCGGAGCCATTTTTATGACTACCGACGCCCATAGACATCCGCACAGAGGCTACACAGATGCGTTGTTAAAAAAACATTACAAACTTAAATTTGTAGTTAATTTCATACGAAATTAGTGTATACTCCCGTAAACATATGCTTGTCAATACGTTACACACCTATGCTGTCACGACATGCTCATACTCCATAGTTGGTATCGAGCCCATAATGTACGAGTCAGATTATTCGATTCGCGCTCGGCCGGCCTTTGCTGAACAAGCTGCTAAAAACGACGATGATGAATTGGGCAAATAAAAGTTGTACTCCTTTAGGCCAAGTTCGAGGTCGTACCTGTCTTTTAGGGCCAACCAGACTGACCACCAAAAATATTTCACGGAAATATTAAACGTAATTTAATCTGGCCCTGAGGGAAATATATTTATTTTTATACACTACAAAATCAATAACTACATAGTATAAAATATTTATGAATCAAGGGCTTTTAATTTTGCTTATGGTGTTTCCAACGTTTCAAGATGCATCAACTTCCTTAAAATCCTTTATGGGTCTGAAGCTATCCGACTTTATGACATCGAATCATAGGACATAACATTTAATGCGTTCCTTTCGTCCCTTGTAAAAGGTAAAAGCGGAACCAATTAGGGTTATTACTAGCCATTTGCCGTTGCATATATTTACGGTGCATCCTTAAATTGTTTCATATAAATACTTGCACTATTATAGAAATCATCATCCTTAATAACTGTGGACATATACCACGATAGTCCATTTTAAGACCACAAATATTTGTGTTACTGGTACTAAGGAATGGAAATATATTTAATGAAAATTTTACTGACACTACGTCTTTCCAAAGATGGCCAACACTTTACTGTCCCACCTTGCACCTGTCGGTTTCCCTTATGAATGTGTAACAAGCATAAGCAGCCTCCCGTCAAATGTCCAACAGGCTTGGCATAGACAAAAGTAATCTGTGGCGAGGAGTGTATAAGAATAACTAAATCTATACTAGTAATATAAAGCTGAAGAGTTGGTTTGTTTGTTTGTTTGAAAGCGCTAATCTCTGGAACTACTGGTCCGATTTGAAAAATTATTTCAGTATTAGTCCATTTAGCAAGTGAGGCTATAGATTACTTTTAACCGACTGCGGTAAGAAAACGACGAAGTTGCGGTCGTCCGCTAGTCTGTATATATGTTGTTTGTGTAGACGACTATCGCTAGATGCCATCTTAGAAGTGTTCCTGCTGCAGACGCATTTCGTGCAATGCAGCTGTCCAGACACCGATAGAACTCCATCCAAATCAGTTCAGTTACGTGTGTAGATTTGCAAGTATGAATATAGATTTCTATGTCCCTTACTACAGCCTAAAGGGACCGATTTTAATGTAGAATCTTTAGATTTGTCTTGATAACGTTAATGATATGGGGTACTAGTTTTCTTGTCTGTTAGTTCGCCTGGACCTATTTCTTGACAGATAATGTAAAACTAAATAAACATTCTGACTTAATTGGGTGTAATTAACAAAGGTGTAAGTTATGTAATCCGGCTACGTTTTAAATTACTTTTTAATAACCGGCACGTACATACACGACATTGACGCTAATAGGAATAGTTAGATGCTTCTCGCTCTAGCTTGTGACTGTCATTAGTAGGATTCCTTCTACACAGAAAACACATATATAAAAAGGTATACAATAATATAAGTACAAAGGTACAGCTTAATACAAATAGGAATCCAGCTGACCTGTTACAGGTGAACTGGCGACTATACATCGCAGTAATGTATGTTATATTATGTATACTAAGTCAGTAGCTTCATATTTTGACTAGCAGTGCCCCGCAGTTTCACCCGCGTTTAATTTCTAATATAAACTTCAACATCCTATTTTATCCCCTTAGGGTTTGAATTCCTAAAAATCCTTTAAAATTTAAGCGGATGCTTGTCATAACATGCATGCCAAATTTCAGCCCGATCACTCCAGTCGTTTGGGCTGTGCGTTGATAGATATCTGTGTCACCTTTGAGTTTTATATATTGGTATAGATTAAGTAATATACTTTTTATACATTCAAATCATAACTTAGTATAAAAAGTAAATTATTTAATCAAAATATAATATGAATTTCCACCAAGAAGTGGCAATACATTCTGTCAACTATGTCAGTAAGTTTATTATCAGGTAGGTCTAAAGTATAGCATACAGCTGGTGCAAAATCAATAAATTCTTTAATTCTATGTCATTTTAATGTTAAGCCATTTAGTGTTTATATTAGTTAATTTAATTGCATTGTTTCTATTTTTATTTTTATTATTTATATTTCTATTTTTATTACTTATAGGTATTTCTTGTTGCTTAGTCATTATAAGAATAATTTCTCTATCGCTGCGACGAGTTGTACCTACTAGCTATGTCTCACGGCTTTACCCGCAAAAAATAGCACTAGGTACTATTAATTTGTTTGGGATAAAACCTATATAGATTACTGTTATATCCCTTAACGGTTAAATATTGTATAAGAAGTCCAAATCCACGCAGCAGTTATTGCTTGAAAGAATTACAAACTTTAATATCTATAGGTAACATTAATATATTGTTTACTATTCTGCATACTTATATTACTTATGTATAATTATATTTAATTGACTTGTTTTCAATTTTTAAACCTTTACAAAAATGGTCCTTGTATCCTCCTTTCTATTAACAATTTGAAGATCCGAATCTCTAACCGGGTTATAACTAACGGTTTCTAATTCGTTAATCCGCTTCTATTAATATCAGAAGATGAAAGATAATAATTTATCTGTCCTTTTGTCATACATTGAGTTTTTCCAATAATGACAATCGATTTTGTATTTCTTTTTTTCAATTTGTATCTGGTTCGAAAATAAATAAAAAAATATAATCCACGCTCACTTTTTTGGGTACCTACTGGTTAATAGTTGCCATGAGATTTATTAACCTTATCTTTATTTGAATGTTGGTCATCAAGCGTAGCACTAGTAAATATTAATTTCGCAGAGAATCAATCTTAAGTTTCATTTCCAAAATTATGAGAATTCTTAATGTTTCTACAAATTCTGGTAAATGTTGACAATGCATAACATCTGCATTAAAATGATCCCCATATTAGAGGAAATTTACCTAATTAGCTAAAATATGCAACCGCTCTCATATTATGAGATATTATCTCGCCATGTTCTTAAGTAGGTCACCTAGTGTTCTTAGATATAAAAAAATCACATAATATCAATTCAAGGTGAAGGCTATTTAAACAACTAATCGGATAAAGGATGACAACTCATTTGCAAACCTGGGTTATACGCTTCCGAACAAAGATCACGAGTCATCCTGTTATAGGAAATGTGATTGATGGAGATTTCTTTAAGTCACATGTCCAGTTCTCATGTAATGCATGTAATCACCAGGTGCGGGAATAACACGACATGTTTATATGCGTAGCATGCAAATGCATTTCCTTCATTATACCTAAGAAGCCATGTGTTTGTTTTAATCACGATTTTATCACGTGTTTAAAAAACGATCGTTCTGGTTTTTTCCTGTTTTCTTCGCTAGCAATCTATGGTAGATCTTATTAATTTAAATTCTAATGAAATAAATAAAATCTGCGAAATTTATCATCTCATTTTATATTCCTTTTTGAAATCTGCATACATATTTTATACGTTATTGATAAAAGCTTATCGATTTTATTTCTTATCAGATTAGGATCATCAATAGGACCTATACACATTATATTACCTTTGGTCAATATTTTACCTAAGGTCAAATACCTCATTATTTTATACTTATTAAATAATTGTTAAAATTACTCATTATGGGAGATACACTTTTAAATGACAAACTCTTAAGATACTTTCTTCTTCCGTACAAGACAGATTTTAAGTTTGTCTTTCGACCGCCGACGAGCACAGTCGAGGAAACTGTATTGGTATTTTTTTCGCTTTCTCAGCTGAGTTCAAATGCGAATAAAAGGAAAATAAAAATAGATATAAATAACAGTCATTGATTTTTGCTTTGTGGTTCCAGTTACATTCCTTTTAGATCGGTGCAGCCGCGACAAAGACTATGCACTGAGACGGTAGCAAATTCTAAAATATTAATATCTTCGAGAAAAGAAATGACTATATTTTATATAGGCAAGGGGTTTAGCGGGATTTTTGCATTAGCCTTTTCGTATTTCAATTCGAAGTCTCTTTTTGGTTTCAGGTTTTATGAATAATTTATATTCAATTTACATTAAAGACGTTTAATTTATTTTAAATAATGGATATTGCCGTTACTAATAATATAATTTTACTCCATTATTATAATGGAACAAGGTTGTGAAATTTTAATGGTCTTGGATATTATAGCCGTTACCAACATATACGTGATTTAGACAATTTGCTTTTAATAGTAGTATCTTGTTATAGCTTGCTTTAGGAATATCTATATATTATGTATATATAATTTTCCATAAGTAGGTAGGTATTACTAAGTAGGTATTTGGCGCTGAAAAAGGTATATCAATCTTCATCAAATGGTATGCGTCAAGAAACATTGAAGTTGGCAGGGGGTTTCTTAATAATACTAAATCATTCCTGTTAGAAGTATCGGGAAGAGCTAGCAAGTATAACATTTTACTAAAAGAAAAGTTACAAATATAAATGACTCATAAATATAATAATTGTACATAAATTATCATTAAAAATTTTATATCCATAATTATGGTCAGTAAAGTGTTATTTATTGCATAATATTGTGTATAAGTGTGTTTAGGTAAGTAGATTCATCTAGTCCTAAGTTTTTTGTCATCTAAGGACCATGATGGAGATGAAAAAATGTAAAAGATTAGGCAAAACAAAGTTAATAGGTCTAAAAAAATTTTAATGAATTCGACTATTTCAAATGATTTTTGTTAATTATAATGAAGTCGATTTAGAAACTTATACAATATTTATTAAATTCAATTTTGCTTATTACATAAAAGGCAACGACAATAAAAAATGATTTATTGTGAATGAGTTATAATTTAATTATTAAAAAGGCCATAGCAGCCGGTCACCAATTCTAATAAATATTAATTATTAATAATTATGGCCGAAATATATGTTTTATTAATATTAAATTGTGATAATATTGAACAATTTAGGTTTTACAAAACAATATAGAAAATGATTAGGTTATTTTTTAAATAAAGTACTTCCTAATACTATAATAATAAATATGAACCGTGTGATCCCTCATTGCGGTAGGAAAAATTATGTCTTCTATATCTAGGCGTATAAAATACAATATGTCCTGACAGATTGATTAATTGATCAACGAGCAATTATAATTACTGGACAGGTCAAACTGAAATTTAGGACATGAAGCTTAAGCAAAAATAAAGGCTATTGTAATATTTGTTTTCTAAACATAAAAGTTTATACATAATATTTCTTTAGTATTTCGCGGGTGAAAATTCGTATTCTTATTATGTATTTTCAAGAACATCCGTGTGCTATTTTCCAACTTAAAGACGAAGTTTTAAACACAAGTTTATGATGATGTGATTTTGTACATCCTGGACAGCTGGCTCTTCAGAGATGTCATGAGCTTCTACTCCGTAGGCTTATGTCGCTAAAAACCTTAAACTTTTATGCTAATCCAGCGTCAAGGTGATCGCTTAGAAGATAGAAAAGGTCATAATATTTGACCATGTTGGTGGCCGCCTCGGATGGTGACAATTTGACATGCCTCACGGTTTCGCGAAGGCGCTGATGATAAATGTGCACACCGGGGTTATGTATAATATATCTATATATCTATCTTTTATCTACACACTTCCGTTAATTGACTTACGAGCATACTTAAGGTAGGTTTTTGCATAAAAATAAACGGCCTAGGTAGTTAGTTCGGAGAACATTAACCCAATTTAGTACAGGCTCTACCTAAAGTTCATGATCGACCTTCGAACGCTTGTTTATGGTATAAAACCACCTTTCCAAACGCATTCAAATTACATAGGTACTATTATGTATTTGTTTTAAATATATTTAGTTACTGACGTTAATGCATTTGCGGGTATGGCAAAAGCTTCACAAATACTCAATAATAATTAATCCATTTATTTGTTCATTATAGTTGTATTCAATATTGTACATAGATTCCAGATAAATGATATACAGGATTATTTATACTCGTTCATTACTATTCCATCTTGTTCTACATAATATAAACAATATCTGAATTATTATACAAGCCGTCGGAATCTTGATGGAGATAAAAGTCTTTGTTGCGGTTTTTCCAAAATATATCGGACACAAAATTGTCTATTATTAAATTGAAAGTGGCAATAAATAAATGGCTTTCATATAATTTTGTTTCTATGCATATATATCTTTATTTTTTTATAAACTTTCTATATTTTTTTCATATCTATTTTTAACTTTCTAACTCAAGGTTAGGTTCGAGCTTCGAAGATTCAGAAGCAGGCCATGTCTGTGTCATAGAAACAAAAACCCGGAGATCGGACGTCTTACCATTTACCAACAATAGCAGCCACCAGTACCTCCTGCATTAGATCTAAAAGCAAATCGATAACACTAAGAATTCCACGTTTGTAGGCCCGGAAAAACAGCTTACTTAATATATCTTTTATATGTTTTCTCTCTCTGCAATCCTCCCTAAGCGTCTTGCCATAAACAATTACTTTATGTTCTATAAAGAAAATAAAAGAGAGATTTGCTAAAAATAAGAGAAAGCACTTAAATAAACCGCGATAAATTGTTGAAATATTTATATTACAATACTAGTTGCAATCCGCAGCTTCTCCCACGTACCTAATACCTACTATCTATACTAAACGTTAAGTGAAGCCTATCACAATATATTCCTGAAAGCTGTATCCAAATAGATTAGCCGTTTCTGAGACTAACTTGCACAATATTTTTACAGTTACAGTTACATCTTTATATATAAAAATGAATGTATGTTATTTAGGTATATCAGGTATATTAGGTAAAATCATAGACATCATACATCATACATCTTTAGCAAAGTTGTTGTACATGAGCCCACGAAGGTTTATTTATTTATTTATTCTTATAAAGAAAAAAGTAAGAAATACTCCCTTTTTACAATATAATAATAATTTACATATATCTATAATTTGGATTTTAATGCCACATATGCCCGAATATCAAATAATTAACAGATATCAATATTAGTAATAATAATAGTAAATGGTAAATATCACAGCTTATTAAGTAGTAAGGTACAATGAGATAATATATTACAAGGTTGC
The DNA here is from genome assembly GCA_001625245.1 of Calycopis cecrops. Taxonomy (NCBI): domain Eukaryota; kingdom Metazoa; phylum Arthropoda; class Insecta; order Lepidoptera; family Lycaenidae; genus Calycopis; species Calycopis cecrops. The sequence continues at coordinate 144,257 of LUGF01030710.1, forward strand.
TAAGTTGGTACGATCAATCTTCGACAGATGGCGCCACGCGTAGTAACGCACGCAGGGCTAATTATAAATATAGACAAGAAAGAAATTTAAAAATAGCATCGTTTTGAAGCTATTTATTACAAATCTCTTCACAATATTAGCTCATTACATTTTAGAAATTTCCTCCTCACGACCTTCCTTATGAACTCGATCGATTAAATAACGATCGGTTCCTCTCAGGTTCGATGGACGTAGATCCTTGCCTGTTTACATTTTACCAACGGCCTTGTCGGCTGTGTGGCCTTGGCTTATTAATCTGTCTTAATAGTTGCTCAAATACTTGTCGGCCCAGTTCAGCCATCATCATCATCGACCCAGGGCCAAGCTAATGCGTAGAAATATCGACCGAGATGGGAAAGGAGATAAAATAAAAAAAATTGTTTGACAAATACATATTTACGTGGAGTTTCATTAAATTTAATAATTTCGGAGAGTAACCCAGAATAAAATCGAGGCATGATTTTATTTTTATTTCTCTACAGTCCTGTTTAATGGAAATCGAAATAGTAGAATGAAGGGATACAGTGTATGGATATTGGTCGCCAGCACACGAAATTACCGACCGTTTCTGTTACCACGTCATGAAATCACCACCTCCTGAGCCAGTGGTCCAGCTGGTCATCAATATCCTAAAGACAGGTAACAACAGTGAGATTAGAGAGACTAGAATACAGTAATAAGTCGGTCCCTGCGTCCACTAAAATGCTGGCTCAACTCTGAGTTAAATGTCGTAAAAATAATTATTTTGCGTCGTAGGACTAGTTTGATTAGCTCCGGATCAATCTATAGACAGAGTTTTATCTCAAATTATGTATCAAACTCGACGATTTGAATAATAACAGTTTTAGGTGTAAAAAATATTTTGTTTGTTCAAAAAGCAGGAAGTTTATATGGAACCGATGGTAAAAAAACTATCAAAGGCCTTGGCAAATCGGAACAGATTTACTACAGATGTACTGACATATGTTTTGTATGATTTAAACTAATTGCCCTGGCTCCGCCCTCAAATTACCTAATACCTAGTAGTGCAAATAAGCAGTCCTTACTACCTTAGTTGATCTAACTCTACTACTACCTTGTCCAATCCCTTATTACGCTATCCAGTTCAATCTTAATATATAGAATTATGTGTCATTTTGTTTGTATACGGATATATAATATTTTATACAATGGAAATAGAGTGGAGTAGTTACTTGTAATTATTATTTCTACAACGTGTTAAATGTGACATGTTCAGAACAGCCTAACATATCCATGCGATACGTCACAGCCGTTGACATGCTACCGCTGTAAGTGATGGCTTTGCTGTCAGTCGGATTGTGAGTAGCCGCGCTGGTCCATTAGCAGGGATGGTGTGAAGGAGAATAATGTCAACTAATTATTTGTTTTTAATATTATTATTATTAATTATTGTTACCTATACATTATGATTAAATATGCTCGTGACGACAAATACGCAGTTTTGACGTATCATTACGAACAATCGAGAATAAATATTATGTACATTGTCCACAGTATGAGTCCCATTCTTGATTCACTTCGTTTCATAGTAGGTACTTATGTTAGAAGCATGGCAAACCTTTATAAAATGAGGAAGGTCATGTTCTTTGGCCATATTTGTCATGCGATTCTCTGTACCATGCAGTTGCAACGTCAAGTTTATGTCACTTTATTAGCTACGTCTCAAATATTATCATTCACGACCCCTTTATAACTGTTACCTTAAAGCGTTTCATGCGACTTCACCCGCCTAAAATTATTCTAAGGAAACCAATTTGTAATTATTTGAATTAATTTAATTTTTTCTCTATAAAATATAAATATTTTAGAATCTACTACTACGAAAAGTGGCTTATATTTAAGACGTTTTAGATTTTTTAAAACGACGAACAAGATTTTTTTCCGAAAAGCTGAAATAGTTATTTCACTAAAAATAAATCCAGCATGGGAATAAATTTATTTTCGTGAGTTTAAACGTTCTGGCACTCTAACTGCTCATTAGTGGAGATCGCATTGCACAAATAAATAATATAGTAATTATATAGATTTAATAGTAATCTTTAAGTTCCGCATTTTGAACCAAAAATACGTTTACATAATATTAGGTAATTATATGATATAAGTTAACATATTTAAATAACTTTATTATACAATATACATAAGCGAAGTAATAAATGTTAATGTAGGTATGGGAGAATACAATAATTGACTAAATTTTCTAGAAAAATCGTATCTTGTTTTGAATGGAAAAATACTGTGTTAGTAGAAACGACAACAGCGTTGTATGTATAGATATTAATTCATCGCGGTAACCGGTAAGATCGCCAAAGATTAATCGTTTTTCCTACGCTGCCACAGAATATAAACATTATATGTCTTTTTTTGATCGTATTAAGGCTGTCACACACTTTGATGATGCGGTGTATCTGTATCTGAGCGCATATATGTCAATATCGCTCTCTATACTAGACTCAAGGATCATCACACATTACGCAGATAACTTCTATTTTACCGTCAATTATCTGTAGGCACAGATAAATATCCTAGGATGGTTTTATATGCAGAATAAATCTTGTCGTATCTGCTTAGTGTCTGACAGTCATTACTGAGCTTTATGGCAGAGCGCTACGGCATGATTTTTTAATGATGGATCCTTGTTTTTATAGCCTGCTATCGTGGGCAATAGACATACAATGTATACACCGGAGTCGCGCGTTCGAATCCCGCCTAAGTCATGGATGTGTATCTATGTATTTACATAAAAAATCTTAAATATACAAAATTTCCTTAATTTATAAAACATATTAAATATATTTCCGTTGTCTAGTACCTGTAACACAAGTCCTTGCGGTACTTAGCACGGGGCTAGGCTAGCGTGGTGTGTAAAGTCAGTCGTGGTGATAGGTCCATGGTCTGTCTATTGTTAATTCAAGCATTGAAACTACTTGGAACCTAAGGGAAGCTCATGGTTTGATTTGCCGCCAAAATGTCGGGAGAGAGAAATATAAGCGTGCAACACCCAACCTGATGTTACCTAAATGGATACTGTTAGTTAATCGGGTCCTATATAATCATTGGGTTACATACTTATAATAGTCCCAATATATTCTCTATTGAGTGTCTAAGTATGACCTACATGGATTGGCTAATGCTAGACTTAAGACTGGTGTATCCGGGTCTCGGACAAACAAAAAATAATTTAAAAAATGTTTGTCCTCGTTTTCTTGACTTCTTTAACGAGCTAAACATAATTATTGGTTCAATGCAGAGATTTAGGATACAATTATTTGGACACCAATCATGTTCGATGTAAACCGCAGACCCAGTGGAAACTTTTTGACCTCTTAGTGGGTCAGTAATGATGCATTGGGAGTGGAGTGTTTTTGCTTTGTTAGTCTTTCGATCAACTAACTGTAGTTTTTAATATAATTTAGTAACACGAGCAGATTCACATTAATATTAATCGGATGGGATCGCACTTGATAAAATCTCGATTAATTCTGTTAAAATAATACTTTAATCTATGTAATGTAGCACAAACGCAAGAAAAAAAAATTGTCGGTAGATATATGGAAATAGTCATGTATACTAGTACCATTTTAATAAGTTACATCGATGTACCTGCGCAGAACGCATTATTTTGAAAGGCGCGAAAATATTTCAGCCAATCAGCTGGCTGTACTTTTGCGCGGAAAATTCTTTGTCTGCCATTGGCCAAACGAGAACGCGCCATATTGACAAACGCCATTTCTTTTAGTCTAGTGTCAACTTTCATTCAGTCCAACGTAAAGTGTCATTTATACTAACTTTAGTCGTATACGCATACACTTTAAGACAAAATTAATAGTTACGTTTAGTATTTATTTTATTTACAAATGTCTTCGCTTAAAAGAGGACGGCCTATAAAAAGCCAAGCCAGGCAAATAATACATAATGTGCATCAATTCATGAAAAGTGAATCTCAGCTTTCTAAAAATAAAGTATTCACTAAAGATGATTTCCAGAACGTTATGGAACGTACTGCACGAGCGACTGGAATATCGCGAAAGACAGTTAGTGTTATCCTGAAAGAATCGTGTGCGGTTGTTGCGTCAACAAGTGGCCCTGCTTTCAGCACTCCTAAAAAAGGGACTCCCAAACTACACGAAACGCGACAACAAATATTTCACATAACGGTGGTATCATATAAACGAGAGGTAAAATATTCCTGGTCGTGCCTGTTCAGTTCCGCTGTAATGCACCATGGCACTAGCTCTTACAAATATGTATATAGTTCAATAAAAAGTAAGGATAAAATAAATAAATAAAAGTAGTAATAGTCTTCATAATAAATATTATAATATTATGAGTCAATTTCATTGCCACGCAGTGTACACTTGTACAGATAGTGTGAGCTAGATGTCACGAGCGCACGTGTTGTTATATTTTCAACCTTATGGTTTGAAGAATAAGGTTTTAATTAAATTGGTGTGATATATCGGATTACATCGGCTTATGTAAGTACTCTTCTGCGCCGACGACGACAACCGATGTAACTTATAAACGTGGTACTAGTATACCACAGATGTGTCATGAACCTAAATAAGTCGTCCTAACGTCCTAAACATAAATAAGAGTCAATTCTCCAATTCTCTAAGCTAAGCTGCCCTATTCGGGAACGAGGGCAGATAGTGTCCGACTCACACGGACCCAAAACCACCTACCAAAACTATAGCACGTTTGCAAAAAGTATGCGGGGTACTAGGTGTTAAATGAGATGCTCAACATCTAATACATAAAATTCTCGTGTCACAGTTTTCGTTTCCATACTCCTCCGAAACGGCTTCACCGATTCTCATGAAATTTTGTGAGCATATTGAGTAGCTCTGAGAATCGGCCAACATCTATTTTTCATCCCGATATTCCCACGGGATCGAAAGTTACGCGGGTGAAACCGCGGGGCGCAGCGCAGTAATATATAACATCTAAAATAACAACATATTATATACTAATTATTTAGTCATTTTTATTACAATTTAATATCTTCGTGGTGCATAGCAGCTGGGCTTCACCTGGCTGCCCTCTCTTTTCTTGGCTTGTATAAGTCATTGCAATATTGTACTGTCTCCAGCTTTGACTTTGAAAGTGGATTTTTTTCTTACTCCACCACCTATTTTCTTCAGATTAAATTCGGTGTGGGTCTCAAAACAGTTTTAGCTTTTCCATGTGGCTCCCTGAGATCATATTGAAGATCTGCTGTTGATCCCGGCGACACAGGAGTCCGTTTAGAAAAGAAAAGTGAGAATGCTCAGTGTACTTGTCGTCATTTACTAATTAGTACTTACTGTTAGTACATCCTTGATAATACTTTAATTACAACTGATCATATACATATCAACGTTCGCATTAATAGTAACAAATAATTTATTTGCAATGTAAACTACCGCCATTATAAAATTATCCATTCAACCTCGATATTACGTCAAAGCTCTTCGTAGTAAAGTGACGTGTCTACGCTACTAGTGCAGTTTTGGAAAACATACATTTTATCGATATCGACATAATACTTCATTTATTCTGTCCTATATAAGAAGCATTGTTGCTAGTAAGAGGTAGTGCCATGCGACATGCACGCAGACGAATTGGGCCGGCACGACCAGGAAGGTATCTCTCGCTTATACGATACCGCCGTAAAGAGACAGCTGAGATGTCGCGTTTCGTGCGTTGTGTAAGTTGCCGGCCCGTAGAGGGAGGAAGAGAAAGGAAGGCAACGCATATGTGACATCCGAAAGCTGAGACTCCCATTTGAAATTGGAGTCACCGATAGCTCTTTTGTCCCCATATACTATAAAAAATTCGTCATGTATGTATTCATTTTTTTACTCAATACATGATGCTGATGATATAAATCATCATCTATTTATCCTGTTGACAGTTAATGTGTTAAACAGCATTCTTTTTTCACTACATAAGTACAATCGTATTTTACGAGTGCTCGTGTAAAAAGTCTTAAGGTTACAAACTTATTATTGTTTTCTTTATTGAAACATCATAAACGACTTATAAGTAAAACGCAATTTATTGCCTTGTTACTGCGATTCTGTATTTGGTGGATCCAGGAACATTATGCAGTGAAGTAAACATACATACAAGTAATTGTTTTTGTATTTATGGTGATTCTGTTAAATAAATGAATGAAGCATACTCATAGTGAATGCAAGTACCAATAATATTGAAGATAAATTGTGATCAATATAGTACAATGAAACATAATTTTTTAAAATTAAATTTGATTGCGCAATGTATTGAATAATGTATTTTTTCCTTTTGCATGTCTGTAATAAATAAATCGACTATTTGTCATATCAATACATGTCTTAATAATTAAAATATCATTGCACATTGTGAGCGTAAAACAACAGGAAAAAATAAAGCATAATTTTTATTCAATATTGTATATGTACACGAGGGAATTCTTGTTATCTAAAGTAGCCAAGATAATTTTCGGTTAATGAAAAATATACGGTATGTGCGCGTACTTCTGTTTTATTATTTCTTCTTTATATTAATAAAAGGTATGAATATAATTTATAATAAAAATCGTAGATGATTTAGCTTTCATTAATTTAATATTATTTAAGTTTTTATAGGTTGGTCCGTATAGTAAAATACTACATATTGGGCCGTAATGGCCTACGTGTGTAGGCCCAAGTATGTAAAGTAGATTTTAAGACTAACATCTATAAATGCAAATGAATTATAAAAATCCAAAAAAGCTTATCGACAGTAAATTTTTATCAACTTTAGTAGAGTACTACAAACTGTAGAGTTGTTTTTATTTGAGAACCTCCATTGATAATAATTAATTCACATTAATAATAATTACATTGTTTAAATTTTATCCTTGAAACCGGCCGTCCAACCAGGAACTTATAATATTTATTAATTATTATCTCGATTCAATTTTGAATAATAAATTCCTAATTGTACATTCAAAACTTGTCTTATACTGCTTTTTATGTCTTATTCTATGTAGTCTATCGCGTAGATTAAATTTTATAGGCAGTTGATATATTTACTAAATTATATGATACTGTCGATTGGCAGCTATTACGAGCTATTATGTTAATCTCCTTTTATAAATTTAAATTATTGGTAACCAATTTACATACAGACATATTCAAATATATTTACTAGGACTTTTTTAACGCGTTTATTTCTATAAACTAATATAAATAAAAACACGTAGTTAAGAACGCTAATAAAGGCGATACATTGTTACTCGATTCTTACCCTTACTAGACAGCGATTATCACATATGGTTCAGTTAGAAAAAGCTTTTATTTGGCAGTAGGTAGATAAG
>LUGF01030718.1:6725-17748 GCA_001625245.1 Calycopis cecrops
AATGAGCAATCGGAGCCATTTTCATGACTACCGACACGCGACGCCCATATATATACAGGGTTAAATGTAATTAACGCAAGACTTCTTGCAGGCAGCATGTCTACATCAATACCAACAACATTTGTTCTACGACTTTTTACGATTTCCGCATAGATGTTATGCAGATGCGCTGATCTCCTTCCTCCTCCACCCTCCATGTGCCACCGGCTACTTACACACCGCACAAAACGCGACATCACACCGGTGTCGTGTTATCGAGGTAAGTCCCCGGTCGTGCCGGCCCAACTCGGCTGCATGCATGCAGCGTGGCACTACCTCTTACAAAATATTTTATTTATAGTCAACCTTTTAGCTCTACCATCGTTAAATTCAACTGGCCCTCAAACTTTTTACGCTAGGTGTCTATTTGGCTGCGAGGATTTGCACACCAGACGACTGATATTACTGTATTATATTTGCTTTCAGCTTCCATAGACTGAGCGTCAGCAAATTAAGGTGGGTACACACTGTCGAAGCGAATCATAGTAATTATGTGTTGGAGAGCTGATTATTCGTTAATATTTAGTGTTAGCTAAATTCTCCCGCTTTGTTAACACTGCGAAATTGTATTAGACAGGGCTTCCAAAATCAGTCAAAGAGTCATGATCAGTTCTGTGGCCAGACTTCTACTGAAAACAAAAACGAAGCAATCGTTCAGCCAATAAAAAATAGTAGTATAGTAAATCAAAAATAGATGTTACGTGTGTGACTATCATAATCTTACATTTTTATTATTTGTTTGAGACTTTCGTGTTTGTTACACATAAACCCTCTTATTAATAAACAGAATAGCTTTACTCAAAAAATAACCTAGTAATAAACTGACATCTGTCAAATTCCATATTAAAAAGACACAAAAAGCATGGAATTTGACAGATGTCAGTTTATTACTAGGTTATTTCTTGAGTAAAGCTATTCTATGTTTATTAATAAGGGGGATAGTGGTTACTTTACAGGTTTTAAAATAATAAGACACTTAATAAAGGTACTAGCCAAAACATATATACGTCGTGGTCACGAGCCGACTGTCGGCTTCGGCACGACCATCTTTGCTTATACTACAAAACTAGTTTTGGTATTAAGATTGCAATAATTAATTATGATCTGTTTGTAGTATACATAGTGGCGCAAGCAGATATTAAACCAACAAGTGCGCCGAGAGAGTTAATGATTGCGAACCACTGGCGTAGGGGATGATATTGGCTTTGGACACGTTGTTGAAGTGTGCTTAGCATCAGCTGAACCTATCAGAATCTATTGTATATTATATATGTTCATGATATTATATGATATAAGTACTAGCTTCCACCCGCTGCTTAATCCGCGTTGATTTCTGACTTCCAAAAAGGATTTATTATACAATATAAACGTTCCTCTTGAATCACTCTAACTATAAAAAAACCCATCGAAACAAGCGATCGAAATAAGCATACAGACACACAGACAGTGGGAAGCGACATTGTTTTATGGGATGTAGTAATTATATATAAATTCATCGCTATAGATGATTCCTCTGTTCCTACATGTGTGTCTATTGGTATAGGAATTTTCCATAGTCATGAAATTACAAAAACAAATAAGATACCACAACCAAAAATGAAGATGCGTTTTCCTTCTTTCCTTGAGCCCTTTGCACCTTTATTCTGACTGCTAGCTTACTCCTGCACTTATCGTCATGCTGTAATATTATAACCTACTTAATATCATTAATGCGAAATTTTGTATGTTTGTTTGTTTATTTGTTTGTTACTCCTTCACGCAAAAACTGCAGAACTGATTTTCATGAAATTTGGTACACACATAGAAGGTAACTTGGATTAACAGATAGGATAGTTTTCATCCCTAAATATGTTGATGATGATTCTTATTTTCTACGGGATCGAAATTTACGCGGGTGATACCGCGGGGCGCAGCTAGTTAACTATATATAGTACCTACCTATTACTGATGATAACATTATAATAATCAAGCGCTAGACCAAGCAAGACTAATGTGCGAAATGATAAGCCAAGGATTATGCTAAGTACCGTAAGGACTTGTATTACAGATTTGGTAGCTCAAGTAACAACAGAAATACATTTAATACTAGCGATTCCCTGCGGTTTCACTCGCGTACATACCGATATCATGGTAGTGGAGAGTCTAGTGTCTACTAAGTTGGACTATAGATCTATTTTTGTTAAAATAAATTTATTTCACTTAGTTTTCTTAGTTTTTAGTTATTTCACTTTTATATTATACACACTTACATTCATGATTTGATCAATATACAAATTTTATTTTATAAAGAATATAAATCTAATACATTTTAAAATTCGTAATATCATTTACTTAGAATATCCGATAATAATAAATTTAAATTACTCTAATAGATAATAAAAAAAAATTCTTGACTTTAAGTGATTAATGAAATATAAATCGGCCCAGTAATTTTTAGCTTCATTGAACAGCTCAGAAAATGTTAAAAATTAAAACAAAGATTCAAAATGCAAAACTTTCTTCTATAAATTAGACCAATTAAATTCATTATATCTTTTGAATGGAATTTTCGATTTGAATAATTTAAAAAGTATTTCACAGAAATTTAAATGGTCTTTAATGAAGTATTATTTGATGGGCCAAGAACAAATGCGGAGGTATAAATAAAATCGTTTATTTATTATCGACACTTTTAGTGTACTTTACATAAAACGTTAAAAAATAGTTACAGTGGCATTACAGTAGTTGGACAAATTGTATCCCAGATTTTGTTGAATATATTAAGTTCTATATAAATACTTTATATTTTTTTGGTTCCATCATCAATAGTTTTCACAGAGTAAGCGATGACAGATATTTTTTACACCTCGTCCTGATTTTATTACATCTATACGTATAATAAATCTGTAGAAAGGTCAATTCTGTACATTGAAAATATTGAAAAATAAATAGCAGGGGGGTGTTACTGGATTGATACCAAACCCAAATATGCGATTAAAAAAATTTTTGTCTGTCTGTCTGTCTGTCTGTCTGTCTGTCTGTCTGTCTGTCTGTCTGTCTGTCTGTCTGTCTGTCTGTATGTTCAGGCATCACGTGAAAACTAACGCTTCGATTTCGATGATAAACTTGGTATAATTATACCTTATTATCCTGGGCATAAAATGGGATACTTTTTATCCTGGAAAAACACGTAGAAAAAAATCCATCCACGCGAAGACCGACATCCGCGCGGACGGAGTCGCGGGCGGAAGCTAGTTTTAATTATTTTTTTGGTAATGTAATAAATCCTATGTCACTCATTGAAGATGCAGCTTACTAATTAATTACATTGCAATGCAGTATGGCACTACCTCTCACTTTTTATATCGTATTAATATTATAAATGAGAAAGTTTGTGTGTTTGTTTGTTTGTTTGTCACTCCTTCACGCAAAAACTGCTGAAACGATTTTTATGAAATTTGGCACACACATAGAGAGTAACTTGGATTAACACCTAGTATAGTTGTAATCCCGAAAAAATGTTCCTATGGGATGCCATCGGATGATTTTCCACAGGATCGTAATTTACGCGGGTGAAACCACGGGGTGCAGCTAGTATTAAATACTTTTACTACAGAATATAATAAGCAGACAAATATCAATGTCCTGGGCGGGATTGGAACTCCACAATAAGCATTACCACTGCGTCAATCAGTCAAAGATATTGTAGATTTCTATTACATTGATACTCACATCACCTGTCACAGAAGCTCACGATACGTACACGTGTTTTGTATATCGCCGGCAGACATCGTTCCACTTCACAGAGCCAACTTCAGACGCAATAAGTTTCTGCTGTCTAATACATTCAAGTTTACCCGATATTGCTAACAATGTGTAGGGTAGTTATTGACTAGTATTATAATCGAAGTAATATTATTAATGCGAAATTGTGTTGTTTAGTTATTCACGCAAGCACTAAATTAATTTGGATGAAATTGGCCACAGATATACACCACAATTTGGGATAACATAAAAAATATTTGTCATCTAGAAAAAATAAATGGTACCTTTCGGGCAACCGATTTAAGTGATTAAATAAATCTATGAAGCAGAAGAGTAGTTAACCACTAGGTAAGAAGTAGTGTTGTTTTGCGTTTTAATTGTGCTGGTACGACCGGGAAGGAATTCTTCTCACATAACTAAGCCATCAGCTAATCTGTTAAGGATTGTGAGGCTAATAGAGACTTATTCTAAACAAATTACTGGCACAAAATATAATTATTTCCTGCTTCTGGATTATAAAATAATATTATAGGGGGAAAACGAACAGGTGATTAGTGACTACAGCCACCCATAGACATCCGCAAAACTAGGTATTCGTCCTTCAACATGTAAACGAAAGTTGTGTGTTTGTTTGTTGTACTTTTACTCCCAAACCACTGCACTGAATGTGACACAAATATAGATTACAATCTGAAATAAGATAAAAGTAAATTTTGTCGTGCAAAAGAAATGAAACATTTCTTTGAGCATTGACAAAATAAATGAATCTTTTATCTACTTACGTAATAAATTTGACTTGGGTAAAACAGAGGGACCTAACTTACACCTACGCTGGCTCAATTCGGTAGCAATGCGTTTAAAAGTCAAATTTCAGCTCCTTACCGTCCTGGCGCAACAAGGTACAAAGTCCCTACCGTATATTTAATTTCGAGTTCCGCACCGAAATGGAACTCACGGAACTCGGAACTAACGGGACTCTTGGAACTGGCGGAAATGTAAGCAGATTTCATACCCGACAGCGGCGCGAGTGTCCGCTGGTGTTAGAGCTTACGTGTTTTGTCGTAACTCCATTGGTGAGTTTGGAACATAGTGGGGGTACGTGAATAAATTAGCAGCGCTACATTGTAGAGTGGCTGGCTGGGCCATTATGTTCCCAATGCACGTAGTACCTATATGTGTGTGAATTAACTAAATGAGCAACTTCTGGCAAGAGGTAGTGCCATGCTGCGTGCATGCATGTAGCCTAATTGGTATGTCGCGACCCGGGAGGTAGGTACCTCTCGCTTACATGAAACCGGCGTGAAGTATAGATGTACCGGCGCGTTTCATGTGGTGTGTAAGTAGCCGGTGACCCATGGAGAGGGGAGGAGAAAGTAGGGCAGCGCATCTGTATAGCCTCTATGCGGATGTCTATAGTCATGAAAATGGCTCCGATTGCTCGTTTGCCCGTCTTTACTATAAATTTAAAAAAAATGTCTGATAACTTTCATTAATTGAATACATCAGTGACAGACAAGATCTCTAAAGCCAATCACTTATATAAAACATATAACAATATATTTTCCAGTATAATATGACAGAAGTTATTTAATCGAAAATAAAATGTTACAATTTTCTATCCAATCCAATTATATCAACTTTAGTTTTCGTTGTAAATTGGATTTATAAAGTTTTGTTGGCCAAATTTTGTGATGTATCTGATAAGTTGTGTAAAGTAAAGGCGACCAAGACAAATAATATCGTTACTGCATGTCCTCCCCGGCTACGGTTACCATATTTATCGAGGCTAGCTAACTCTCGAGGACATAGAGTCCAGAAGTTTGTGCACTGTATGTGTAAGTGCACTATTCCCTCATTCCCATTGGGTATGAGATAACTGGAGGGTAATCAGGTGCAGGAGCAACGGTTTAACGTGCTCTCTGAGACACAGCCAGCTGATCGATCACAAATGGTTGTTATATATTGAAAAAAAAATAACACAGTGTGGTTCGATCGGCTACTCAAACACTGATACTCTCGACGGTTGGTCCGATTATTATTATTATTATTATTACTCTCGACGTTTGGTATATCACCCACATTATATGCATTTTTATTTCTATACTATATAATCTTTTTTTTTCTCTATTATATTAATGCAATACTAGACAACGAAATATTAATAATATTTAATACGTTTTATAAATGTTATATATTTAAGATTTTTGTTATAGAAATACATATAATACATATATTAAACATCCATGATCAAGGCGGAATTCGAACCCGCGACACCTGGCGCAACATGCTCCACTTCTCCGAGCCCTGTATCATTGCGCCAGCCTGGTCGTCCGGTCATTATGTTCAATGTTAGCTGATTAAATTGATAAGGTTAATGATTAAGATACGTATTATTTGCATAAGTAGCGTCACGGCTTTATTGTACCCATAAAGAACAAATTACCTTTCATCTCAACAAAAGATGTTGACTTATGTGAAATTACACTTGTAATTCGAATTACACCGTAATCTAAATTACCGTCATTACATCTTAATGTAAATTAGTGTAATTAAACATGAATTACATACGTGGAAACTCACTGAACTGTATTCCTTTCATGACTCGAACGAACTCGTCATTTGAGTCATGAAAGGAACACAGATGTTAGACATCAAATTGTTTGTGATTGTTTGAACATGTTTATCTTACCTCTCGCAAACAACTGGAAAGTTACCTGCCATGTTACATCAGCTAAATCATATTTCACATGAGCGCCTTAAAAGTAATGGTTATAAGGCCTGCGCAGACATGGATTTTTGTCCGCGGACAAAAATGTATTCAAAGTGCCGCTTAATTTTAATCCTTCTTTTGCCTTACTCGATACGGTTTTAATCGTAGAACAATTTAGATTTAGCGGACAAAAAAGTCCGCGGACAAAATCCCTTGTCTGCGCAGACCTTTTAGGTTGTAGCTTTTCGTGCGATTTCTGAATTTCCAGGTGTCCATTTTTAGAGTCAAAGATATTATGCGAATATTAGTGGATGTCGAAAGCCAACCAAAAGCTTCAATTCTCGTCCGTTCTCTATGATATTACCTCTATGCAAATATCTATGCGTGTGTGTAAAAATATGGCTAATTAATAAGTCATAATGAGATAATTTAACCTGTACAGGTCTCGATGCTCGCTTAGCTCAAACTTAAAATGTGAAGTTTGAAGTATTTCGAATATTCAGTTAAGGTGAAATGGGCTCCAAATATGTCAATCCGTGCTTACTTATATTCAAAATGTAACCTTTGAAAACTATTGATTATCATATTTTTTTTTAGTTGTTTTTAATGTTAACAAAATACGGCATCGTGCTTTGGTCGTCGAAACACGATTAAAGAATTATGCCTCGATAGAAAAAAATCGAAAACTTTCATGAGAAAACACTATTTTTGATGTTCCCTTCAATTTATAAATCAATACTATTCAATAACTATCAAAGTTTTTTTCACAAATAAAATATGTATCTATTCCCAATAAGTATTCAAAGAAATTTACGGAGTCACTTTTTTATATAAGTGTAGGTAAGGTTATTTTTATAAAATAATATTAATCTAAATATTGTCTCTATTTTCGAGCGCCCTCCCCGCAAAATTAACTAGGCGGATCGCAATTGGGACCCATAGCACCTTAAGAAGTAGTGTCGTGCCCTGTTGCAGGCGAAAAGAGCCGATACCACCGAGGTACCACTCACAAGATACTTTCTTGTAGCACATTGGAGGGAGAAAAAAAATGGTTAAATCCGAAAAATCCGCCGTTATCAAACGTTTCCTGCTAATACTACTAATATTATAAATGCGAAAGTTTGTATGTTTGTTTGTTACTCCTTCACGCAAAAACTGCTGAACAGATTTTCATGAAATTTGGGACACACATTGAGAGTAACTTGGATTAACACATAGGATATTTTTAACCCGAACAAAAATTTCTATGGGATGCTATGTGATGATTTTCTATTTTCCACGGCATCAGAATTTACGAGCGGCGCAGCTAGTAATATTATAAATACCGAACCAATTCGAAGAAAGTAGGTCTGTAGATATAATATTTTTTTAGTGTTATCAACGTTTTTGTTCGTCTTGAAATCACGTACAACAGCAGTCATTACTCAACTCGACGTGTGGTCCATCATTCACAAGATCACAAATATCAAAGTCTCGACAACTGTCAACTACCTTCTATTTTTATATCACTAAGTACTTTCAAACTTCCTTTTTTATAGTACAGGGGGAAAACCAGCAGTCAGAGCCATTTTCATCACTAGCGACATCCATAGACATCCCCATAGAGGCTATACAGCGTTGCCCTCCTTCTTCCTCCCTCCTTGAGCTACCAGTTTACAGCAGCTGACACTTTACACCGGTTTCGTGTAAGCGAGAGGCACCTTCCTGGTAGCCATGAAAATGGCTCTGACCGCTCGGTTGATATAGGCCATACAGATAAGTTGCCCTCCTCTCTCCTACCTCCTACCTCCATGGACCATCGGCTACTTACACACCGCACGAAACGCGACAGCACAGTTCTTTACGCCGGTCTCGGGTACGCGAGAGGTACCTTCTTGATCGTGCCAGCCCTATGAGGCTGCACTCAAGCACGCTGTATGGCACAACCTTACTAAATCAATACTATAATATACTACTCTTCTCCCACGGCTTTCAGAAAAGGTAATCATCAAATCAGTCAGAAAAATGAAATTCCTAAAATCAAATAATATAAAAAATTAACTAGTTCTATTAAGTGTCTCTAAGTCTTAGCAAGAGGTAGTGTCACAGTAAGAGGTTGTGCCATACTGTATTGCAGCGGAGTTGGTCGGCACGACCGCGGATGTACCTCTCGCGTACACGTTACCGGCGCGAAGTGAGCTGTGCTGTCGCGTTTCTTGCGGTGTGTAAGTAGCCTGTGGCTCATGGATGGGCGGGATGAATAAAGAAGGTCAACGCAACTGCATAATATGTGGATGTTTATGGGCGTCGGTAGTCACCGAAAGGCTCTGATTGATCGAATTTCCTCCTGTGCTATAAAAAAACTCATATTTTAGTCATCTTAGCTATCTTAGTATAATTGAATGAGATGATGGATCGTCTTGTTGAAGCTTGTAAAAACAACACAAGATGGAACTGGTTATAAGATCCGGTTTCATCTGGTAATAACCGGAAACGATCTTTCACAACAACTATTTAAAAATTTAGCTTCAATAAGACGCTTCGTCATCTCTATTGACGATTTTTATATCGTGCGTTATAATCAGCAAGAATTAAAAAATAAACAAAAGTTTCCGTTTAAAACTGTTCACGGTTCTTCGTTGAAACTAGTGGTAAAGTATCGTGTTTATTCGAAACCTATCACACCATTTAATTGTAAGTTTTCTTCTGTCCTCTTTATTTATCTTCGCCTTTACGGCTGAAGTATCCCAATCGACAGAATAAAATGAGCTTACGCTAATATTATATAAAATTATAATCAATTAACGAAGTTGGTGTTACGATTAAGAACAAGAAGATAACTGCTTTAAACCAGTTATAACCACTTAAAGAGTACTTTACAAAATTACAAACGATTAACGAAGTCGGCCACTGTAGAAAACAAACCAGTTCAAACCGGTAACAGCCAGTTAAAAAGCCCGTCGTGAAAATAGCAAACAATTCACGAAGGCGCAACGACAGAACACAACCGGTTCAAACCGGTTATAGCCGGTTAAACGGTACCGTGTTCCGTCTCCGTCTGGTCTATTTCCAGCGATGCACTGTGCGGAAAATCAAAAGGGTCGTGTGCATCGGACCGTGGGCTACACCTGGGCCCTCTTGCACCATGCTCCATTGAATCAACTTGTACGGGGTTTTGTACGAAGTACACTTAAAAACTTATTTTTTTTTTTGGAGACGTAGAGAAAAGTCACTTATGCTCTGTACATTTATTTAAACTGTGTTGTGTCTCTACATATCAATCTTAAAAAATGTTCCATACCAACAAGAGGCAGGAGCATAGCAATTTACATGATTTGAAAAACTGCGACCTTATGCACTTATTTTGTATGAATTTTTTTTTTGGATATTTCGTAAATATTGCTCTCCATTATTTTATCCACAATTTAATGATTAACAAATAAATAATGCAAAAGTATCAGTTGAAAATCTTTTTTCATACAGAACAGATGTCAAATATGGTCTTTGTAAACTTTTATCTAACTACCTATGATTTTAACGTGACCTAAGATTATTCGACATTATGACCTACTAGCTTCCGCCCGCGGCTTCGCCCGCGTGGATTTCTGACTTCAAAATCTCTAAAAATTTTAACTTATTATGTTATTCTGATATGCAAGCTATATTACTGTAAAGTTTTGTCAAAATCCGTTCAGTAGTTTTTGTGTAAAAGAGTAACAAACACACAAACTTTCGCATTTATAATATTAGTAGGACGTTTCGTAAACACAGCTGAATATTGAACGTCTGTTATTGGAAGACAACACGACACATTGTACACCTGTGACGTCACTGGTCCGTCACTGTTACGCGCAAGACCAATACAATAGTGTAGATTGGTATCTATTTCTATTTCCTGATATCTATTTCCGACAAAACAAGTAGTTTTATATATATTATAGTTTATTTAAGTATAGAGGTGGTAAACAAGCAGTCAGAGCCATTTTTATAATTACGACGCCCATAAGCATCCACAGTCTCATTCCTCCTTCCCGGATTTTCCGGAAACTCAACAGCCGCACGAAACGCGACAGCACAGCTGGCAGGTAACATGTGAGCGAGAGCCTCCTTCAATTCTGCCAATTCTACGTGGCACTACCTCTTATAAGCTACTAGCTTCTGCCCGCAGCTTCGACCGCGTGGATATCGAACTTCAAAAATAGAGTTCTTATACATATAAAGCTTCCTCTTGAATCACTCTATCTATTAAAAAAACTCCATCAAAATCGGTTGCTTTATTTTGGAGATCTAAGCATACGGACACACAGACGGCGAAAAGCAACTTTGTTTTATACTATGTAGTGATTGTGTTTATTTCATATCGTGCAGGCAATAGCACCAGTCATACATTTTTGAACATAAGGGAACTGTAAAATACATACATGTGCTATACTATTGTTAAATATAAAAGCAGATCTGAATAAATTGCTCACCGAAACTAAATTGTTTCGAATGATTTATAAATTCTGTGAATAATTTAAAATGTTCCACAGTATCATTCATAAATTATTC
>LUGF01030718.1:52373-71620 GCA_001625245.1 Calycopis cecrops
TGTCAAATTGCTTAAATTGAGTTTTTTGTTGTCTGAGCTATAACAGTAGTCATTATAAGTCAAGTATTGGTAACATAAGTAGAATGTTACAACATTAGTGTAGATAAATATATTTATTATATTGTTGTCGACATCTACTTCATCTATCTATAGTCTGGTGAAGTATTGTAACAACTATTTCCGCTGCACTGTAAACATGCTACACTGTAGTATAAACCACTTTTTCGGTATCCACACACTCGTTTAAGGTGCTCAAATGCTGCATCAGTTGTTGGAGGCAGTGATAACAAAGAAACACTCGTATTTTTGGCTGTTGCTTTTATGAAAGAATTGAACCTCAATGTATTTAAATTATGGATTTTAGACGGAGCGCCTTGTAAACTCAAAATACATGCTCATTTCAGTAAATTATAACAATCCGAATGATATTTTGTTGCAAGTGTCTATAAGTCGGTTATATCAGAAATCCTTTTACGGATATCTCGATAATAATCAGTTTTCTGTACGGCTATAAATTTGTCATCACTGCCTCCAACAACTGATGCAGCATTAGAGCACCTTAAACGAGTGTACCTACAAATTCAGATATGGCTAGGAAATGACGTAGTTATTGAAAATTGGTAATGGAAGTATTCCAATAACATGTACATCCCAATAACAATGAATCAAAATTACCTGCTCCGGATAGTTTATTGCAAATGTTATGTTGTAGTTGCAAATAGGGATGTGGAGCTGCGTGTGGGTGCCGAAAAAGTGGTTTATACTACAGTGTAGCATGTTTACAGTGCAGCGGAAATAGTTGTTACAATACTTCACCAGACTACAGATAGATGAAGTAGATGTAGACAACAATGTAAGTAATCTATTTAAATAAACAGATTCTGTACTAATATTTTTTTTTGCTTTTCATTAGTCGTAATTAATTACCTTATTTTTTTAAATGTACACAATAGAGTACATTTCATTTACTTATAATTATTAAACTAGCCGAGAAATTCCATTGTATATAGCAGCTGCCGCTCCGCTCTCTCCTCCACGTTTTTCTGCCTGTCCGAGATCCCTACTGCTATTTTCATACACAGGTATCTTTGAAAAATGTTCCTATATGTCTACTCGGGTAAGATTTAACATATAAATAAAAAAATACTGGTTTAAGTGAAAATATATGGTCAAACATTATATTTTTTTATAATAATTTGTAAAAAATAAATAAATGGAAAGCACAAAAAAATATTGGGTAAACATTGCTATTTATAGTTTAAAAAACAACATCCCACATCGATCATATTAATCCATTCACTGTAACTCAATTCCGAGGTTTCACGGTTTTATATGCTCCAGGCACTCCACTACATGTACATAGGCGGATTCTACTTGGCTATAAGAGAGATAAACGGATCACGAGAAGCTTAGCCAAAATATTATAGAGAAGAGCAGCGCCAGATGCAAGGGCAAAGATAGCTACAGCGGATATAGTTCGTTAGGTGTTCCAGTTGTCCCTAAATGATGCCAGAATGTTCACCGTAGGGGTTTTAGTGGGTAAAAATCCCGCATAACCCGGCTTGCAGATATTCTTCCTGGCAGTCCGGGTATCTTTTAGAAGAAAAGTTATCTTTTAGAACCGGGTCGGGGAAATCTTTTAGAAAAAAAAATTGAAAAAAAAGGTCGTATTGGTCCGGAAACACTGAGGGAGGCAGCTGATTCCTCATCTAAATGGCGCGTGCTATGATCAAACAAGTGATACCTTCAGCTATACACCACAGATTATGAAGTCTTAGGTTTGACTTTCAGCTTGAAATGATTAGCTACACTCTTTTATTACCGTGGTATTTTTGAAGTAAGTTTAACAAAAAATGTTTAATTACTTCTTTTTAACTTAAGTTATTTTCATTAAGTGAAATTTAGGTCTGAGCAGACTGGGACTCAGTTTGTTAATTACGCAGAGACAATAGAAAAGTTTTTATGCGAACTGTTTAAGTAAATTGCAGATTAAAAACGAGATTTCTGTAAATTCGAAGAAAAAAGTAGTAAAGAGGCGTCATTGGTGTTTTGCGAAATGAAACACACACGACGAAGTACGATAATAGGTACAAGATATAGATATCACTAGCATATTTTATTTATTATAATAATAATAAACTCTGGACTTATCATACTTCGTTAGCCTAGTCCCGTCGCAAGTACCGTAAGGACTTGTGTTAAATGTGTTACGGATACTAACTAGACAACGGAAATATATTTAAGGTTTTTACTTATTTTATTATAATTATACATGATATAATGCAAAGCTAGGCGGGATTCGAAACCGCGATCCCTGGCGCAAGATGCTCCGCCTGTCCGAGCTCTGTACCACTGTGCCGGCCGGTTGTCATATTATAATGTCTTTTACCCATTTTTAGGGTTCCGTTGCCATTTGGCAAAAAACGTAACCCTTATAAATTCGTCATATTGTCTTTCTGTCCGTTCGTACGTCCGTATGTCACTGTAATTTTTTTTCGAAACTATTAGGCATTCATACTAACTTTGTAGGTTGATGTATTTTGTAAACTGGTAATTATGAATAAAAATTAATAAATTAAAAATAAGACGGGTGCATAGACCTGAATCTAAAAATATTTTTTTTCATCCAACCTGTATGTGAGTGGTGTCTATGAATAGGTCTTCAAAATTGACATTGAAGTTACAGGAACTATTTTTCGTCAAAATCTATTGTTAGAAAGATAGACGCCTTTCAAAATGGAAAAATGAGTGTTTTGCTCCTCTAACTTTTAAATGAGAGTGAGAAATCTAAAAAATATATATGCTGTAAATCTCAATGGAAACTTTTTTTTTTTTTTATGGTATAGGAGGGCAAACGAGCAGTCGGAGCCATTTTCATGACTACCTACGCCCACAAACATCCGCATAGAGGCTATACGGATGCGCTGCCTTCCTTTCTCCTCCCACCTCCATGGGCCACCGGCTACTTACACACCGCACGAAACGCGACTTTCACTTTTTCTTCAAACTTTCAACGAACATTGGTTTGAGCGAGATATCATTATTAGTTTTTGAGAAATAATACATTTTCAAAAACCGCAAATAGAACTTTGTCATTTATACAAACGCTATGAAAAATCAAGTTATTTATTTACTGGTAAAAAACCTCTTGTTGGTACGGAACCATCCGTGTGAGAGTCCTAGTCGCACTTGGCCGGTTTTTATAGTAGGGCGAGGTCATGATCCGATCGTAGGCTTTTGTTGACTGCGACCGAAGGACGCATCCACATAATTGGCGGGTTAGTTATGTGTCGCCTTCTCTCTTCCCTACTAATGATACTACTCTACAACTTTTTCTACGGATCAACGGAAATCTCTTAATCACTTGTAATTAACTTAGCAGTTAGTTTCAATAACAGAATTGCTACGTTTCTTACAGTTTATGAGTTTTCGGTGACCCATTGGAGGGGCGGAATAAGGGTAACACGCATTACAAACATGCGGGTTGTCTGGTTTTTTTTTTTTTAATGGTATAAAGGGGCAAACGAGCAGTTGTAGCCATTTTCATGACTACATACCCATAGACATCTGCATAGAAACTATACAGATGCGCTGCCCCCCTTTCTCCTCCCACCTCCATGGGCCACCGGCTACTTACACACCGCACGAAACGCGACAGCGCAGCTGTCACTTCACGCCGGTCTCATGTAAGCGAGAGGTACCTCCCCGGTCGTGCCGGCCCAATTCGGCTGCATGCAAGCATGCAGCGTGGCACTACCTCTTACTAAATTTTATTTTTTTTTGTTTTTTGTACTTTAATTGATAGCAATCAATAGTTTTTGACTGCTCGATTTCCCCCCTGATATTTATAAGAATAATAGGACATGTATGGGCCAGTGTAAGCGAAATAGCTCGTGGCTAAATATTTATTTCCCTTCAGCCCTTCAGTCGCCACATGTAGATTAATCTCAGCTTAGCGGTGTTAGGGAAATCGGCTTAGGTACAAAAAGGGTTATTTTTATTTAAAAATCAGCGCTTACGCCATTGACACACGGTAGAAGGGTTGTAAAGTAATCCACGAGAGTATAAAGTGAAAATGTATTTATAGATTCATCTTGTTATCGATAGACATAAAAAACTGCAATTAGGGGAGCACCCCTATAAAAGAATGTCGATAAAAAATGTTTTTCTAAATCCTACTAATATTATAAATGCGCAAGTTTGAATGTTTGTTGGTTTGTTACTCCACGCAATGAATGCACTCATGAAATTTGGCACACACATAGAGAGTAACTTGGATTAACACATAGGATATTTTTTATCCCGAAAAAATGTTCTTATGGGACGCCAGGGGATATATTTTCTATTTTCCACGGGATCGAAATGTACGCGGGCGAAACCGCGGGCGGAAACTATAATAAATATTATCTATGTATGTAGGTAAACTTTACTGATAGTAAAGTATTTAAGGTTTGATTGTAAATTATAATTAAGCTTTATTTAAACGTATATTATAAACATTACATTTTAATTTAAAAACGGTTTTAATTATACTTTAGGATTGTATCATAATTTTGACGACCCGCTGGCACAGTATATAGCTCAAATAAACGGAGAATATTGCACCAGGGTTCACGGGTTCGAATCCAGTCTAGCTCATGTCGTATTATCATATTGTGTTTATGCATTATATGTATTTCTAATAAAAAAAAAATTTCTCAAATTTTTAAAAGTATTAAATATATTTTTCTTGTCTAGCATCCCTAACACAAATCCTACGGTATAAGTACTAGGCAATTTTTTTTTATTTTGTGATATTATTGTTTTATACTATTTTTGCTTCTAGATAGCTACTATTCATTGATATATAATACTAATATAATAGAATATATTACTTAAGTACCTACAAGCTTTTCCTCATGACTTAATAACCCGGTTTTTTGACTTCTTTAATGTGGTTAAACATTTCGGACAGTAAGCAACATGACAACAGTATAAAAGTTGGATTAGGAAATACTATTTTAAATGCATGTAATTCCAGTACGCTTTTTTTTGGTAAAAGAGTGGAAAAAAAGAAATACATATTTTTTATTATAAAATAGCAACCGAGCAGTTGGACTAATAAAGTCCATAGACATCTGCACTGAGGCTATACAGTATACATATAAGCTGCCCTCTTCCTCCTTCTCCTTCTTCGGTCTTTTTCCATTGGCAACCCGATACTTAGACGCCGCACGAAACTGAATAGCACAGCTGTCATTTTACGCTAGTATCATGTAAGTGAAAGGTGCGGTACCTTTCACTAAAGACCGTACCGTAGAGATACCGTTTACTTGGTAAAGTTTATAAATTTCTTATTATTTCAGGCAAAAAAATAATTAACAAATATGGTTGAAAACTGTTACAGAAAGATTACAATCTCTTTCTATTGGAGAATCTAAAAATATTTTTTGTATCGAATAAAGGTATTCCGGGATATTGCGCGTGGGTGACATCGCGGGGAAGGATACACTCAAAGCTGAAATATTAAATTAAAATATGTACGCCAATCTGATTCAAGAAAGTTATTTACGTCAATCAAATCAATAATTATTTTCGAACCATCAAAATCAGGTATAGTACTATTAAAGTAAATTTAAAGAATAGATACTTAAAACTGGTGACGATATTAAATAAATTAAACATTGTGCTCAAATTCAATTAATTTATATTTTAAGTCTTACAATTAAATAAAGTATTATTTCACCCATCCACCATCAAAGCCAACATAAGTTTATCACAAGTAACCCACAAACTATCAAACTTAAGATGATATTAAAAGTTACGATAAGTTTTGAACAGAAATAAATTAAAATAGTTCCCAAAATTAAATTAAATAATATTCTAGACCATAAAATAAAATTAAGTATTACTTTACTTACCCACCATCAAAGTGAACACAAGTATTATCACAAGTCACACACAAACTATCGAACTACCGACCGAGTTGGGCCGCTGCTCTGCGTGGCGCAGGCTCGGGACTTCATCCACTACTGCCTCAGGAGAAGCACATGCGTTCCCAAGTTACCACGCATGCGCCAACCTCCTTGTTTATATTTCACATTTTAATCACATTTTATTAATACCAAGGTCGATCACTTGTGCCAATTTGTGACCTTCAAAAAAGGGGAGTTTGATTTGATTGTTACAGGTTTCGCTTGTTACATTTTTAATTTAAATAGTAACAGTAGTAAGCTTTGAAATAAATATTTAAATTAAATTAAGTCAAAATGTTTTTATTCAAAATATAGTTATATAAATATTTTTAGAACGCAAACAATTACATCTACCACCGGTTTAACCTCAGCCCTGACCTGAGAAGACACAGCGAAACAAACTCAGTGGGTCTCAATAATTGAAGAAATATTTAGAAATATACAAATAATTATATTCACATGTTACATGTATTGTTGGACATATAACTTATTAAAATAACAATAATAGTTCGTGCCTTTGTCTGGTAGTCCCATCATGCTTATTACTTTTCGTACCGAATGGACTAATGCTACTGAAATACAAATATTCTTTCGTACATACAAGAAAGTAACAAAAACCTTGACAGCGAAGCTGTCACTTCGCAATAGATCCTTTAAATACATTACAGTCCACTAAATAGAATACCTAGCTTTTGGCTGTATTGAGAGCTAGTAGTTAATATCAAAACCCATTTATCTCATTTACAAAGCAGCATCCTTATAAAATAATTTATACTTGTTGCTCCCAATGGAGTGGAATTTATGTAAAACCAGAAAGTAATTTGAATATGTGCCTAATTTCCAGTTTCGTGGTTAGTGCGTGAGAGATTGACAAACATACAATATACAAACTTTCATATCTAGATATAATAATTATTTATTATGCTAGCATTATATATAGGATATTACATTATTTTTGGCGCTTTCCTCGATACTTGTAAGTGATTTTTAAAAATAATGGATTATTCTATCATGTAACAATAATTATACACATTATATTACATATTATACATTACAGTAAAGGAGTTAAAGGACCGTGTAGGGTATTAAATTAAGGTAAATTAAACTAGATTTTCCCTTTTTTATTCAAAATGTAGAGCTCTTATATTTCAGTGAATAGTTTTCATTACATCACAACAAATGGTTTTTATCATTATTGTCATTCTCTATTGGAGGAGAGTCTGCATTCAGCGGCTCCCGGTAAAATGAATAAGGTATGAGGCTGTTTAAGATTCCATTTTACGGATAAGTTGAATTTCCGGTAATACATTAAGTGTATGTTTATAGCTTAAGCTGATTTTTATCCCTTGATTATGGGACGATAAATCCAAATAAAAAAGTGAAGTGCCCCAACCACAATTGCGCAGAAACGTAAAGAGTAGAAAGATAAAAAAAAATAAACAAAATAAAAAATAAAGTGAATTATTATCGTCAAACAACAACGAATTAAAATAAAACTATTTCACAAATACAAAGTAATTTTTCGTAGTAATAATTTCATAGCTTTCGAAATTACTAAACAAAATCGTTGCTTTACCACCAAAGTTTTACTGGCGGTTTGTTTGCGTTAAATCGCCAAATAACAAGTACCGACAGATAACATCTTTATAAGAGTTTCGCTTAGTATTTTATTCAGATATTCCACATTCTGTATTTTCACACAAAAGTTATTTATGTTGAAACATATCTCACGATGCTTACGAATTATTTTTCTTGTTTTTCCCTCTAGTCGACAAGGACTTCGGCCGGTCCTTGGCTCCGTTGTTCAGGCCGTGTCGCTGCTGGCTTGCGTTTAAATTATTGGACAGGACGGACCATGGCCTTGCACAACTTGTAAAGATTTATTATAATCATAATCAACAGATACTAATTGTTTGAAACTTTTGGGTTTGTTACACATGTTAGAGGTACCGTACATGTTTTAACTAATAACTCAAACCATCTCAGGTTTGTAATATTAGTTAAAACCTGTTTGGTATGTCAGCACCAACTTCTCATCACAAAAAAATATTCATACATATTCTTATCAAACATATCATTCTTTTAGAGTATTTTACATAATTAAAATATAAATTTAATACCCTAAAACATTACCGCTCTTCCGGCACGTTCGGGTAGAAATATCATAATTTAAATATTAAACAATAGGTATATGTAGTTAGTAGCCTTGGCTTGAAAAATATTTCTAAACATTAAACTTAAGTAATGAATTTAGGATGTCTCTGTGGTCAATTACTCTGTAATGGCATCAGTGTATGATGTGAGGCCCTGAACTCCATTAATTGTAATTATATTGATTTGCCTTGCGATTCTCATTAGCTCTACTTAAGAGTACTTGCCAGAGGCTAAGGTTATTTCGTAGCGTTCACTACGAGTGCTACAAATGCTACGAAAGGTCTGATAGAAAATAATATTGGCTATATGGAATGCATTTTCCACCGTACCATTTTAGTATTAAATTTTAAAAGAATAAATGCAACTTCTGGATTGCTGTAGAATTAGATTGACTTTGATATTGTGTTATAGGAGCATAAAGTAAATCGTGTACGCACTTTCGAGTTATTAAAAGCTCCGATAAATAAAAATCTATTCAAGACACAAAATCCGAATTACTTGATTACCGTATTTTAATGTACCCAGTGTCAACCATACACTATAATATGTATGTTCTAGTCTATTTCATATGAACTGAAAACTATTAACGCAACAGCATATCACTGCTTTGGGCCAGTATGTGAGCAAAATTTTGTGTTTTTTTCTTGGCCGTCTTGCTAGCGTAGTTGTATAGCTATAAATCTGATGGTATTAAATGAATATTTTTAAACAAAGAGTCTCGTGTTTGTCTACTCTGTGACGCCATTAATGTATGAGACGCGTCCGTGAACTGCATTATAGGTGTAACGGCGCGCCACCACTCGGCGCTAACGAGGTCCATTCTGGCCCGATCTTGTGCACCGTCATTCCGTCACATCATCACGTTTTAGTAGGAGCTGTCATTCTACATTGCAGCCAAATTTGATCGGAACTAACCTGTTAATTCCGGTCAAATCTCCCTCTCTCCCAGCGAAACATACTTCGCTTATTCGTGACTTTATAATCGATATCGATATCAGAACGTTACAAATATTTACTATAAAAAACTATTTATACTATAGAAAGAATAACGAACAATCTGACTTATTAACACCCGCGTATGCAGATGTGTTTAAATTGTCACCACATCACCCAACAAGTCCCCAGCTACTTACAAAAGAGGACGAAAAGTGACAGAACATCCATCACTATTAAGTGTGAGCAGCGAGAGGCACTTCCAATCGTGATGGTCTGTCAGCAGCAAGGCTTATTAAAAAAATACTGATAATCTAAATCAAGTCAAATTTGGGCAGTCCAAATGATGTTGGGACACCCATTGTAAATCAATAATAATAATGTCTATGGACTTTTACACACTACGTTAGTCTATCCTCGTCGTAAATACGGACACTAGAAAACCGAGATATCCTTAATATTGTATATTAATTAGAATTATATTTAAAAAAATCGTGTGTCATCGACACGAAGAAGATGAAGAATTATAGAAATGCATATAACACATAAATAAACATCCATGACCTAGGCGGGATAGAATCCACGACCTCCGGTAAGACATACTCCGCTCATCCAATCTCTGCGCTAGTCGGTCGTCAAATTCACCTTTTCAGCATTGACATCAGAACGTTACAAATATCAATTATATAAATTCAAAATCTAATTGGTGCATTTTTAACTACTATGTTAATATTACATGTTTTAATATTTATTTACACCAGTATCTTAGTAGTATAAGATAGTAAAGAAAACAACCATTCAGATAATTTTGTACTCGGGACAATTGTTGCCAGACTTGTTAAATAAAAAGCTTCTTATACGGTACGTTTGTTCTAAAATTTTACGTTACATTTATTTTGTAAGAGCAATAAGAGAAACAAAGGGTGTAAACGTGTGATAGAGCTAATAAGCTCGTAGCATTAAATGCAGATAGAACTAATAAGCTCGTAGCAGCGCTACGGCGTACCTCTACCAACTAAATAGAACAATGTAGAGCACCTTTGTATACTTTTACAGGGATAGCGTGCTTTTACTGTAACAGACTCTATACATGGTACGATTTGGTATCATTACTATATATCGCAATATCTAAATTTGTAAAAATATTATAATAGCAGGTAAATAATAATTTATCTCTCTTTTTACATATTTCTTAACTTTACATTTCATAATAAAATACGTCTTTACGATTGGTGCAAAACAATGTATCGTATAAATGAATCTAACATCTAAAAAACGTTATAATATAAAGCATCGTCAATTTACTTATTGTTCATCGAACATTTTCAAAGAGCGGGCAGCATCGGGCCGTGTAACCTGGCTCTAAATGGCTACTATGCAACGTATTAAGTTTTATACGTTTCACGGAATGTTGGAAACTTTATAACGGAATAACTCTAATATTTTCCATCAAAGGGACGAGTAACCTCGAACAATGTTACAGCGGCGAGATATTGGCGAACTTCGGAAAAACCTTCCGCCAATTACAACATTGCTAATTAACGGAATAGTGTAGAGCTGAAGCTATGTAAAGCTCTAGTTTTTTTTATGGTATAGAGAACATTCAATAAAAAAGTAATAAATATTCAAGAAAAACTAATAATCCAAAGTTTTACACGAAATGTCAGTGGTTATCACCACGAGGCATACAACAAAGTAAGAAAGACCTGGTGTCATTTTTGGTATAGAGGGGCAATCGAGCAGCGAAATCATTTTCATGACTACCGACGTCTATAGACATCCACATAGAGATATATATACACTATACAGATGCGCTGCCCTCCTTTCTCCTACCATCTCCATGGGCCACCGGCTACTTACACACCGCACGAAACGCGACAGCACAGTTGTCACTTAACGCCGGTTTCATGTAATCGAGAGGTACCTCTCTTTCTTATTCAAAATCAGGCTCGTTGGTCACTTAGAGATGTCAAGTTTATTCGGCAGTGGTGTATCCCAAGTTTCGTGGATGTACCGAATTAAAAATACAATTAAACTTTGTTAATCACGGAACAGCGCGGAATCTTTGCGCACTTGTGTTGACCACACGGGGCGTTTCATTTAGAATAGAAGTTTTGACAATAATAATAAACGAGCCGTCGATATATGATAATAATTAACTTGCAGGTACCTTATTTATAATAAGTTACAAATAAAGTAAAGTACGAATATAGAATCCATGGTATTATATTTTTAAGAATAACAGGGCACACGAGACATTTAAGCTTTCTTATAACTACTGACAAGTATATTATTTTTAAGCAGTAATAATTAATTATCTATTTTGTCACATTCTATTGCTTCATATTTTTATTTGTATTCATAACAGTTACAATAATATACCATCATCTAAATATATTTTACTAATATTATATAAAGGAATTGTGATTTTATTTGTTTGGTTTGAATAGACTCCAAATTTACTGGGCCGATCCTAATCAACCTTTCTCGAATAAAAAAATTACATTTTCAGGAAGGGTTATATTTTAATACGACTTATTAATTATGATTTTTGGAGCCCAACAAATTGAGATTAGATTAACCGATTTTTATGTATAAAATATCAAGTAAAATCTCGACCCGTGTGGCCGCACACTTTACTTTCCACTGCCATTTTATTTACTTATCGAATTCGCTCAGATGTTCCGCCTGGAAGGAATTAGCGGCGTCATAACTCGGCTCTTATCGATAACGTCTGGCTGTTATCAGCGGCACTCCGGTCTGCGGGGTCTGTTCTTATCAATTTAAACCTTAGTTTGTGTCCAACCTGCGATTTAAGACGGAATGTATTATTTAAGTGAAATTTCTAGTATATGGGAAATTGACTAGGGGAGTAAGCAGGTGAGAGCGTTGCAAAAAATCGGGCGCAGCCAATAGAATGAAAAACGAATAGAAACGTCATTTAAATTAACTTCGATTTTATTCGATAATTTTTTGTACTTAAAAAAAGGTGTCATATGACATGTTATGTAATTGTACTACGGTCGTTAATGGAGACATAGAATACTATTTCTATGTCTAAGGGTGAAAATCAATAATTATGTTTTACGTCAGTTTTGTGGTCTAAAGTGTACATACTTTTTTTAAATCTATGGATGTCCTATGCTTTGGTATAAACTTTTATTAACGTCTCTTGTGTTATTATGTATGCATGGATAAGCAGGGCTTGCTGCGTCAAGGATTACGAGTTCCAATCTCACCTAGGTCATATACTTAGTCTGGCCTTAATTACTGTTACAATTAAAAATAAAAAATATTACATTTGTATTTGGAATCTGTCATTTTTATACGATTGTTCATTTTGTTTTCTCATTTTGGCTATACATTGTTTAATATTTGGCGGTATTAAAATGGAATGCGGTCATAAAGAGAACAGAATCGCTGTGATTGAATTATACAAAGCAGATATGAAGCCAAATGCTATTTTTAAAACTTTCCATACACTTGGTCAAATGTTTATATATCGGGCTATTAATAGGTACAATGAGACTTACTCTGTTTGTGACAGAGAAAGATCTGGCCGTCAGCCGTCAAAAATAGTGATCAAACCAGTAAGGAAAGAATTTGAAGAATCCTATTCAAAAGCAAAAGATTTATCTCGGGAAATAAGGATATCATCCAGAACCATGTCACGTATTTTAAGAGATGATTTAGGCCTATAGGACTCATTGGTCACTTTTTAACTGATATATAAAGATGAATAGAGTGATAAAATCGACAACAATCACTAAACACAATCGAACAACTATTGAAGCGGTACGTAAAGGGAGGTCACAGAAAAATATTGTTTACGGATGAGAAAATTTTTACAATTGAGCAACATTTTATCAAACAAAATGATCGTATTTATGCTTAAAGCTCTAAGGAAGCTTTACAATTAGGCGTACAGTGCAATGTGGTCATTATCCGACTTCAGCGATGGTTTGGTGTGGTATTAGCTATGAAAGAGTGACTGAGCCATATTTTTGTGAAAAAGGTATCAAAGCAGTGTATCAACCATTTCCATTCTTGAGAAGGTAGTTAAGCCCCTTAGTAACATCATGTTAAATAATCAAGTATGGTCCTTCCAGGAAGACTCGGCGCCGGGTTATAAAGCTTTATCCACACAGTCTTCGTAGGAAGCGAACGTCTCGGGCTTCATCAGAGCTGAAGTCTGGCCGTCATCTAGTCCCGATCCCAATCCGCTGGATTATGATTTGTGGTCAATTTTTAAAGAGAACAGCTTTCTCTAAACGCCGTGAAAATTTGAAGCCCCTAAAACATTATTCATACGATTGGCAGTGAAGAATTTCCCCATGGACAGAGTGCGTGCTTCTATGGATAACTGGTCTTAACGTTTAAAGGACTGTATTGCAATCAATTGAGACTACGTCGAATAAGCTTTTTATATTTTAATTGTTTTATGTTTGTGCATTAAACTAACACACTGTAAAATTAATAAATATTATTTGCAATTAAATATTTTTTTTTGTTTTTAAAAGAACTTAAGTGGGTAGACTAGGTATGTTTTTACACAAATTTTAACCCTAGTATATCTAAGGGCATAGAATATAGAGAATCCCTACCTCTCTGTTTTTATACATCAATAAACTATTTCATTTCTTTTTATAATTTCCAAATTGGCACACCCTAATCCCCCCCCTTTAATTCTTGGCTGTTATAATAGGGAGGAGAAAATGAAGGTTTTATACCTTCTTTTATATGAGTCAAACCCGAGCGCGGCTGTCACTATACCTCATTATACTTTCTAATTCCCTAATACCCCGACTCATGTACTAATGTAGTCCGAAGTGGCGCGCAAATATGCGTTTCATTTCAATTAATTATCATAATTATTTCAGAAATAAGTCGTAATCACACCAAAGTTAGAAATATATACGTTTAAGATTTGTGAGTGAGTCGGTAAAAATTGTTATTCTTGCCTTGCAGTAAATTTACACTGAAACGACCGGGGAAGTTCTTCAAATGTATCACCGGGAAATTATAGCTGTGCTAGTACGACGATTTAAAGGAAAGGAGGACAAGGTATATGTGTAGCCTCTATAGGAATGTACATGGGAGTCAGAAGTCCGCCTAATATTTTGCTTCTTCCCATGGTAAAAAAATAATTTAATTCGTTTGTCTTAACCGTTCATATCTATTTTATAAATAGTATAATTTTGTTGTACAAATTAAACATCCTTCTACCATTATACAAAGGAACTCTACGCTGTCCTATTTAGTTAGTGCTACGCCGTAGCGCTGCTACGAACTTAGTAGCTTTGTCTACACTTAATGCTATGAGCTTATTGCTCTATTTAATAC
This sequence comes from Calycopis cecrops, assembly GCA_001625245.1. Lineage (NCBI taxonomy): Eukaryota > Metazoa > Arthropoda > Insecta > Lepidoptera > Lycaenidae > Calycopis > Calycopis cecrops. The sequence goes on from LUGF01030718.1 coordinate 66,758, forward strand.
TGTTGTGTTTCTGTGTCAGTAAATATTACCTCTAAAGGCTTGGTAAACTTTAACCAACCATAAAATAACAAGTAAAATTTAATGAAAGAAACGTTTTTTTTTGAAACTTTTAATTCTCTCATAAGTAACTTTACTGAAATACCCACAAGTGTCGTACACGCAAATGAACATAATTTGTAATATCATTTATTCATATACCCATAGATCAAGATAGAGCCATCACTTGCAACTCTTACAAACAGCTGTTGATGAAACAAATAATTTAAATACACGACAGAGATGAAGTCTTGTTAGCTGAAACAATTGAATTAGACGCGACTAATTCTGTTGACGAACTCTCATTTCGTTTGCTTGTTTCATTTGGAATGATAATGTTCTCGGGGTAGGGTGCTTGTAACAGATATTGTACTTTACGAACGCTATGTTCTGCAGAACTGATTGAGACTAATAGTGGTAACTATACAGCATAAGATTAAATAAATCAGTGAGTAGTCAATTTGAAATAAAATTATAAAAAAGAGACAATAATTTAAAAATAGATGAAATATAATATATACATAAACAAGAGAGCAAGGCACACAAAAAGGAAGATTTTGAGATGGTTGATGTATCCCATTCATTAAGGTCGAAACTACAGCTCACTTACACTAAACCAACGTAAAATGACAGCTGTATTTTCGCGTTTCGTGCGGTATGTAAGTAACCGATGGCCCATGGTGAGAGGAGGAGTAAGGAGAGTGAACATTTTTAAAATAAAAATCTAAATTTATTTTAATTTAGTGAACGCATTCTTTTTAAGACAATACCAAAGGATTTTTTTTCTACTGGATAACCTTAATATTACATCAAAACCTCGTTGTGCTTATAATTTTGAGTGGCTATAATATTCCCAAAAGTAATAAAAAAATCAAATATTCTTGTACAGTAAATCTCTTCCTCTTTTTTGCTATTAGTAAAACATCCCTCGTCGAATGAGTATTTACTTCAGAAACAAAAGGGACATCATACATAAATACAGCCTCCATCCAATTCAACTTTCCCGAACAATCATTACTCGCAGATCTTTTGGTAACTTTTAAAGGTGCCGCTCCAACTTGGTTCAAACTTGTACTTTTTGTTCGTTAGCGATGTATTTGTTGAATTTATTTTAACTATTTGATTTGTGTTTTCATGATCACCAACCCGTTTAAGCTTTGTGTTATTTTTTATTTGACTGCCTTGTGGTCTAGTGGTAAGCGTGTTTAACCACAGACGTAACGAGATATTTTGAATAATGAACTGTAAATCACTTGAGTTAAGGATCTTTTTTAATTGTCTTGACTTGACCGAGCACACATTTTTGTAACGCTCTCGCCAGCTTACTCTCCAGTCAAGTGCGCGTATAGAAGTTTTACTTTAAAAATATAAATCTTACCTGTCGGTGTTAAAATGCGCGCACATTAAACAATTTTAAATGCGCCAAAAGATTTAAAACTTCAAAACGTACATGCACTTACCATAAGACAACTCTAAATTAATTTCTACTAGCTACTGCTGGCGGTTTCACCCGCGTAAATTACGGTGCCGCGGAAAATCATCCCATGGCATCCCATAAAACTATACCATGTGTTAATCCAAGTTACTCTCTATGTGTGTGCCAAGTTTCATGAAAATCGGTTCAGCCGTTTTTGCGTGCAGGCGTAACAAACAAACAAATATTCAAACTTTCAGATTTATAATATTAATAGGATAAGTAAATAATAAACATGCCATGATGAAGTGCAACTAGATTGGAAAAGCACGACCGACTTCGTCTCTCTCGCTCACTCGATGTCACCGCAAAGAGACACCTGTGAAACACTTCATACGATTTGTATAGTTGATACGTTTTCGATGGCTTAATAGAGGGGTGAAAAGGTATAATATATGAGGTATAATATAAGGACATCGATAATCAGCTATGACTATTATATAAAAGAAATATAAAGGCCAATGTTAATTTTGTGTACAAAATCAGGGCGAACGAAGACGTACAGACGGGAGGAGGGGAGGACGGGGCGGAATGGCACACGCTGCCGAAACTCTTGCAGCTGTTACTCATTATCACGGGAGTACGCTCACGTAGTTCTGTAATGCGATTCACTTCTCGTTAACAATTAAAACGTTTACAATTTTTTACATTCGTGTCTCAGGGATTCCCCTGCGTTGCGTTTGTAATCGTTCATGTTTGTTGATGAGTCTGGAATTATTTAGTATTTACTTTACTTACTATTATAATGCTAACTATTAGATGTGCTCACAAAATCATAAAAACTGATTCTTTCTGAAGATTTCTACCACAAAAACAACTTGGCACTAGATTCCTATATTCGTAGCCGGTTGTGCTATTTCCACTGCAATGCTACATGGTAATCCCATCGAGATAGAAGGAGAAACGGAGCAGCGAGTCTGTATAGCATTTAACATTAAATCTTCCTCATTAGAACCTTACGATTTCTTCTGGTCAATCTTCTATGTCGTAAACTCTTATGAGAATCTTCGTCATAAATGCAACAAGAGGGGCCTTGTTGTAACTCAAAAGGAGGCCCCTTATAGCCCGGGACGACTCTCATCACGTCAAATTAAAGTACGCCGGGTGTGAAACGTAGATGAAATTCTGCCACTTTGGCGGAAAGAGATTGGAGGGGCAAAAGGGATTTCATTTTGAAGCATCCATCTTGCATTCATTATCAAATTCATCATTGTTCCTTGGAAAAAAACGTCGAAGTGATGTTTAGCCTTGATTGTATTTTTTCCTGTCGTAATCTATCTAAATAATTGAAAACGCTTTTTGTTTCATTCGTTTAAATACATTTTAAAACTGGTTCAATAAATTTATGGTACTAAAGAAATATATTTTGATTCAGTCTAGTCAATTTTTACTTTTAATAATTTGTTTTTATTTTAACCATTTGTCTTGCAGAAATTAATGAGTGTTCATATAAGCTGTCGACGCATCGAAGTATTATAATCGAGTAATAGAGATTATACTCAAGTTCACACACTTATGTAATCTGTTGGTTAGAGATATTGAAAGAATAGTTTTTAGATTTTTTATATAACCGTACTAAAATTAGAAAACTATTCTTAGCGAAAATTGTATTTTTCTGCACATAAAATGTGATAATAAAGGCAATTTATGAAAAGAGAGAAGATAGTGGCGGCGGAGTTTCGTAATAATTTCTCCGTTATGTTTTTATAACGCGAGAAAAATGTTGAAAATTTATATAAACATCCAGACAGGCGAAAACTTCCACCGCGATCTGAACTGAATATTAATTTTGTGCTATATAAATATAGCCTTAGAATAGAATGATGAATACTAACATAAATATTTTCTTCATAATAAAACTACTATAATGGGTTTTCGCAATATATTGAAGTATTTTATAATCCCGACTTATTGCCAAGATCGTGTATTTTTAAAATAAAATACTTTACCTCCCCTCACGTGAAGTCGCTACTGGACCATCAGACCTATTCCATAATATCTCACAACTTAAAAAAAAATAGTATATGGGGGCAACCGCGCAGTCCGAGCTATTTTCAAGATTAAGGACACCCATAGACATTCGCATAGAATTTATAAATGCGTTACACTCTGTGGCTATCCATAATCCATATATGTAACGTATGTGTCAGCACATAATGGGACAATCATTCCATCATTCGATCACCTCCCAATTTTGGTGTGTATTTAAGTAGAGTGTATATTGTTATTATTAATTAGTCACACTTCAATATCTGTCTGCAATAGTCGTGCCCGTAATATACGAATAAAATATAGACATGTAATTCGTGTATATTACTTAATTCTCGACACCCAAAATATATTATTAAGGATATATCCCAATACCACTATAGCAGCACCTTATTTTTTCTTCCACCTTCATAGGCCATATCTTCGCTGAAATGGACTATTTCTAGTATTAAAAATAAAAGCTTATTGAATGTAATCGTTAATTAATATTATTTTTAAAAATATTATGTAGTGAAATCATTTGTAAATAATCAATATTTTGTCTAAATAGTAGGTATTGGTAGTAATTTTCGGAACGCTAACAAAGTTTATACGTCACAAGACGCCATTTTGATTAAAGAAGCGTTTTCGCGAGTTTTATAAATTATGAAACTTTAATTTGAAAATTTTAAATAAATATGTATCAGAAATAAAAAAAAATTAAGTAAGTTCCTTGATTACTGGTAAACATTCTGGAGTGGTTTTTGAAAACTTGGAAGCCCATTAAGCTGACAATCCTAATAACTCAATTCAAAGAGACAACAGACATCTGATCTAGACTAAGATGATGTAAGATGTTAGAAAACTAAATTCCTAGTTTATTTACTTATGATATGATATATGATATGTGATTATGATATACTTATACTATATGCATAGCAGATGCTAGACACCTAGTTTTGCGGATGTCTATGGGCGGCGGTAGTCACTAATCACCTGCTCGTTTACCCCCTATAACAAAAAAAACCATTTCAAACTTTGGTACAATCTAATTGCCGTAGAAATTTAGATTAACGGTCTTATTCATAAAAATGCTTATCGAAGGTTTTAGTCATTCTTTAGTTAAAATGCTCGATAAGTTTATAAAACGTCATATAAAAGTTTGTATTCATATGCCTTATTCATAAAAAGTTATGACATGTCTAAAGTCTCTCTATAGTACTCTATAGTAAAATTGTCTAATTTTCTTATTCATAACAGTATTTTAGCGCTAATCTGTTCTTTAAACCTATCATAAAGTTATAGAGCTGATCGGTCTACTTTAGCAAGACTATAAAGTCTCAAAATGGCCGACTCTGAACAGCTGATTACAAAATTGTATGAAA
>LUGF01030726.1:0-11842 GCA_001625245.1 Calycopis cecrops
TTTGACGACGCTGACGCCTAGCTCGCTTAACATCAGTCGTAATAATATTTATAATAGAACATTGGGGGATGCGCTGGAATATCTCTATCTTATTCAAATTACTCATCAGCATTTACTAGTTCCCAGTCGCACTGAAGGTGTTTCTTATGACTGATACGCCAAACCCTAACCCGTGTAAGTTTAGTGTGCGTACTTTATAGAGAAACTATCTTTTCATATCAAGACCGCTAATCTTATTAGATGGATAGAAATAAAAATAAAAACTTTATATATTGCAACCTATATAAAAATCAAAAAAACTAAGTTTGATTGCCAAAATCGTTACTTTTATATACCTTTTTAATATGACATATACGAGTATGTGCTATTAATATTCACTCGATAAATTCAAATGAATAATAATTCAGAAAGCTGGAACCAATTGGAACCGCCAACTGTTCCAAGGTTGACCTTCCTGACTCATGCCTAAGAGAGGGTGACCAAGTTGTGTTTTAAATTGTAACGTGTCCTCTATGTCCCTTATTAAGCTATGAAAGAGTATTAACATAGTAAGAAATTCGGACATTCGGACAAAAATGTGTGTGAAGTTCTTCATACCAGTAGACTCGTGAACTTCTCATCTGATTTCCTGTTGGAGAAAACCGGTCTTCCAAATTTAAGAAGTTTAATTTAATAAGGCATCCGATTTTATCATGTAAAATTATAGCTATTATATTATGGACAATATATGCAATAAGCTGTATATATTGTAACTGTTAAACACCCAGATCCATTGATCAAGAACTATGAATCTTTACATAATTTTATAAAACGACAATCATTATAAAACAAATATGTTTTTAAAATAAAAAAGAATATATTTTCAAGAAGAATCACAAAACGTCTACTAAAGCATTGTTATGAATTCGCTTAGGTTTGATTAGAAACTAAAATTTCGGGTATATCCGCGACTGATTTCAGGCGGGCATATAAAAAACTCATTCTAAGACTCGGTGTCTGCCTTCGCTCCTTTTTATGGCTTAAGTGAGTTATGACGTAAAATATTTACAGCCCGGATGATGTGTAAGGCTTCTGCTTCATTTAGATGCTAATAAAGTAAGTGTACGTCGTATCGGGTTTCGTAACAAATCACGCGAAAAAAGGAAAATTTTACTGGACTATTATATAACAGGTACAATTTCTGTTCTCCTTTTTATTTGCGCCTCGGTTGGGATTACTTACCGAAGTATTTTTCTTTTATATTATATTCACATTTTTAGAGTTACATATACGAGGAACAGTTATAGTTTCATGTCTGTCTGCGGTTTTACTGAGAGACTATAAAAACTAAAAAGATGTAGTCCCGGATGGTTATGTAGATTAATCATGGCAAAAAAGTATTAGAAAAAATCTAGAAAAAAATATTTTTGGAGTAGGTATTTATTTGTTTTAAAGTCCAATTTTTATTAGAGCTAAGTGTCTCCTCCTCTATCTGCCCAACTGTTAAATATTGACACGTGAAAAAAAAATACAGCAGGAGTATTTATAATGAAATTTAAAGTAAAACTATCAGAGTTGAGTAGGAAGTGAAAAACTAAAAAGCTATAGGCTACCAACTTATAAAATGTACTAGGAGAACCTCTTAATAAAATGATAATATGCATTACCACAGAAACTTTGGGAAACAATGATAGAAATAATAACGTGTTTAATATTTTTATACGTAAAAACTTGGCCTTTTATTATAATTTACTAAATAAATTAATTTATTTATGAATTTCGATATGTATTTTTAATTTACATACTTTTTCTTTTAAATAAAATACTGTGACTGGTGTAGTGAAAAATACCTTCTAATACGATGTTTTGAAATCGGTTCCATTTTCGATAATTTATTTTTATTTATAATTCAACAAAGGCAGGAAAATATGGGCCATATCAAAATATTATTTCTACCTCGTCAGAATCCCCGCCAAGGGTTAGTATAGAATATCGTCTAATCAAACGGAGGCCTGTGCTTAGGGAATTCATTACGTCGACATTCGTAAGCCTATCTCATCCTCGGGGTACCGGGTGAGCCTTGTGAATACGTGAGCGTTAATGCTTACGTGACGTAATGGCACTCTTGAACGACGATTACGTATTACAGGGAGAGTAGTTTTTTTATCGCAAAGTTGCATTTTAATTGAGCTGCAATGCAATAATTGTAGTACCACTACTCTAATGTAGTTAAATCAAAACTTACTTGACTGTGCAGCATCTAAGATTATCGGAACCACATAATATCAGGACTGTGGTTCTCGTACAGTCGCTCATATGAGTGATTTCATTGTTATAATAATACTAGATTTTACCCTCATTATCTTAATATATATATTTCTTTTTTGTGTGTGTAACTGAACTCCTCCTAAACTAATGGACCGATTTTGACGATTTTTTTGTGATTAAAGGGGATTTGAGAATAGTTTAGATTGACAAAGCTGTCAGGCCGCTAGTATCATTATAATATTAGCAGGTATATGGATAATACAGACATAATCTTTCACAAACACCCAGGGGAAAAACACTATAGTGGCATAAATATTTCAAATAATACCACCGTCCACCGTGTATTAAGATTTGTTTAATAGTTTTTTTATACCTACATACTATACGTGGTTATATTTTTTTATGATTTTTAGCTAGATATCTGTTAAATATAACAGTGTAATAATTAATGCACATTTTTTTTATCTTTATTCAAGCCGTTTTTCCCAAGTAGCACGGCTCTCAATATTTTTTTTCAATAAAAAATCAATTCAAACTATCACATAGTAAGGAAGTAATTACGATAATAGAAAATAAATTCTGCAAAAAAAATATGCTTCATATGAAAGGTGAGTTATCAAACATAAAATACATTTGTACCTCGTACCTACATTTCAGACGGGTATTATGTTGATAAGAGCAAGCCAAGCCCGCTTTTGTCACGGTGTAATTTCACGGCTTTCCGCAGAGCCTTCAGTTGCTGCCTGATAAACCTTTGTCGTGTTCTTATCTCGTGTCATCTTTGGGCCTTTTATGCTTCAAAGATTGAGATTAAAAAAGTTATATATAAATACTTTTTGGCGGTAAATATATATTTTGCAAGATTTTGCTATTGTTTGAATCAAGCTGGTGCGGCTGGAAAGCAGGAAAGCGGAAGCGCTTCAGCTTAACTCCTTTGTCGCGTTTTGTGCAGTGAGTAAGTAGCCGGTGGCCTATGGAGTTAGCAGGAGGAAGGAGGACAACGCATCTGTTTATCTCTAAGCGGATGTCTATGGGCGTCGGTAGTTATCAAAATGGTCTCGACTGCTCGTTTGCCCCCTTATACCATCCGAAAAACATCCCAACGAATTTAAATAAAATGTAACTCATATATAGATATATCTGAAAAAACTGACCAGACTATTCTGAAAATAAAATAATAATTATTAAAAAACAAAAAACCCGACTGCAAAAAATAACCACTAACTAAAAAGGGAAAAACAAGTTCTATAATTTAGTGTGTAGAGTATACAGTACACCGTACATTATATTTTACTCGATACTTACATAAACAACAGACATATTTTAATGCATTAAAAATATAATTTATACGTTAAAAATTAACGCAGGCGGGACAAAAAAATTACTCAAATATTGACAGTAGTTTAATTAGATTTCCACAAAAGGGTTTAATTGATGTTCGACTAATGCTAGATACAGATTGTACTAATTATAGATTTGTTTTTCCCGCCTGCGTTAATTTTTAAAGTATAAATTATATTTTTAATGCATTAAAATATGTCTGTTGTTTATGTATGTATCGAGTAAAATTTAATGTACGGTGTACTGTATACTCTACACACTAAATTATAGAACTTGTTTTTCCTTTTTTAGTTAGTGGTTATTTTTTGCAGTCGGGTTTTTTGTTTTTTTAATAATTATTATTTTATTTCAGACTTTTTAGTTTTTTTTTTATAAATAAGTGGCTAAATAAGTTTAGAATGCTTAAAGTAGGTACCTCTAACAATATGTAAGTTAGCAAGTTTTTTATTTCTAAGTATTTTTTTTATTTTCGTTAAACGTTATATCTTTCATTTGAAATTGAAACTGCAAGTTATATATACTTTTGGAATTGCCACTTAAAACCCTTCATTTTGATACCCCACTCGATGGGATTGGAAACAAAAAAATATTTTTTACCTCACAATGTGGGGTCCGAAATCTGCCATTTTGTTTTTTTTTATTTTTCTTATGTACCCAGTGTCACTTGCGCTATCAAGGCGAATCTAACGACACCACATACGTTAAAATCCTTCCAGCCGTTCAGGCTGTAGCAGGGAACATAGAAATCTACATATATACATACATACATACATACATACACTTGAAAAACATTACCCTCCTTTCTGTGGCAGTCGCGTAAAAATAATCGTTTATTCGGGACTAATCATTCTCACTTTTGACGAGTGGAGCCGCGAGCATAAACTAGTAATTAATATTATTCCACTAGCAAGTGCTGTTATTGAACATCTCTAAGTGAACATATTATATTAATATAGCATATTATCATTGTGTAAGCATTGAAATATCTAAATAATATCATAAATAAGTGAACATATTATATTAATATAGCAAATTATCATTGTGTAAGCATTGAAATATCTAAATAATATCATATTCGAATTATAATATATTAGGCTATTATTATAACATGAGGATGTGTTTATCTAAGGTGTATGTTTAATGTTTAAGTAATTTAATAATTATCTAGAAGAGTGAAAACAGAGAATTTAATTAATACGAGGAGTGTTCTTCTTCATCATCATAATCAGCCGGAGGACGTGCATTTCTGGACTTATGTCCAGAAATGCACCATTCGGCTACAAGTCACTGCGAAAGCCTTTGGCAGCCTGTCACCCTGCCTCAGATTCATCAGCAACAGGATCAGCCAGTCTCAAGAGAGGGACCGGTATTTATCACACGAAAGGGACCGCTCCGGCTTTTCGGTGAAGTGGCCACAGAACCATGAATTAATTTGATTTATCTAAATGTAATTTTAATGTCACGCGTCAAACGTGAAGGGGAAGCAATTGCCATAAAAACATGGAAGCGCACTTGGCTATGTATATAAAATTGCTTGTCACGGTTTTCTTGGTATATAAAATTGCTTGTCACAGTTTTCTCTTTCGAATCTAAATAGATTTGTGTGATTATCTCTGTGCACCTATATTGACACTGAGAATCGGTTATAAAGTATTTAAAATACATACTTTACAACTTTTATATATAAATTATAAAGATACCTATTATTTCCAAAATACGCAAGTTTACAAAAAAAAATCAGTTTTATTAATTTCAAGTCTAGTAAAATGTAATAAAACTTTTCAGGGTCTAATTTTGGCTGTTACTGTTTTAAAATTACTACACAATTATTTGAGAAGACACAAGTGCACTCTATTTTGCCTCATTGTCATTTAAAATGGGACGGCAATCCAATACGATAAGGAGAGATTAGGTGCTCTCCATCGTACGAGTATGTTACACCATAAACTTCATAACTCATGGCAAACAACATGGTAGATGTCATTTTTGACGTTCAAAAAGTAATTTTTATCATTTTATGTTGAATAGAAACATTTTCATTTTATTTCATTTCTGGACTGGATCTGACTATATTAAAATTCTCCATAACGATATTTTTTGGTTGCACATGATTACCACTTGTCCAGACGAGTGGAACGTGAACCTCTTTAATGGACCGAATATGAAACCGTTATAGATTAATAATAGCATGCAAATAAAATAATGCTTTTCTAGTAATTAACGATCTCTGGCACCTTCGTCGCGTCAAATCGCAAGTGGTCCGGAGCCCATGAGTTATATGCGTAACGGCTGCTATGTGATTTATCTTGTATGAGATTCTAGCCACATACATATGTATGGCTACATACATTTTAACTAACGGTTCTGAAACGCTATTGAAATCGGACCCCGTACAGTTCATAGCATAAGTTTTTAATAAATAAATATTTAAAAAATGTCAGGTGTAAATAGCACGCCCTAGATATGGTGCATTTATTTAAATGTAACAAACTGTTACTCTACTGAAAATTATACATAGCTTCCACGAATATTCTAATGCACTTACGGTCTAAAATATCAATGTTTATTTTTATTTATGAAAATTATTAAAAATACAATTATCAGAAAACATAATAAAAAGATAATAAATATGAACTTAAGAGACGTGGAGGTCAAAACAGCTTTGTTAATGATTTACCATTTTGATTATGACCTTTAAAGTATTAAACTTTAAAGGTCATAATGTCCATGTCTTGTAATCTAAATGACAGACTGTGATTCATGTCAATCAACTAAGATATAGAATCCTTAAAGAGCTATATATAATCCTAATTTTTATGTACTTGCTGGTATTATATCAAAATAATTTAATTGTATTGAGCAAGGTAATATGGCCTACGTTACCCTGGTCAATACAATTAAATTATATTATTCATACACATACACATACTGCGGCAGGCAACAGGTATGTGTACGTTTCATTCTAACTCGATTCTCAAGTAACACATGTAGATTTAGCTGATTGGAATGGATACAATCAGTTACATTTAATAGCCGGATTCGAGACTATTCTAAACCAATTAAACTGTATGTACACTGCAATTCCTGAGCTTGTTCCAATATCATACTTTGGTTAAACAAACGCTTTCTATGAGCACTGTCTGAGAGCTAGATACTCAAGTACACGATATTTTTTAAACAAATATTGGTTATTTTTAATAACTTATATAAAGAAACTGTAGAAATAAAATTATTCACTATTTTTGTTTACAAATAAAACTTTTCTAAAGCCAAGGATAAAGTGAGAAAATTGAAAAGTTGGATACAATATTTATGTTACTAAAATATAATTTTAATTTATCAAATACTTTTCTAACTGACTGTACCTACTTTTTCTGTTTTGTGTGAAATCTTTTTATTTCGTTTCCTGAAACGGGGTTACAAAGATATTTCCAAATGATGTTGTACACGATATTTTTATTAAAATACAAAAGGTGTATTTTTGTTTACTTTTAAAATGTGTACCTAATGTTGAATCCATATAGTCTTTGCGTCTTATGATAATTTCACCTAATGATTCAATAGGAACAGCTCAAATATTTTACCCATGATGCAAAATCATCCGTCATCCGTGATACGTTTTTATTATGTGACAACGAAATATTCCCCTATCCTATATGATAGGAGAATATTTCGTTGTCACATAAAGTTTCGGATAGGATTCGGTTGCAGGAACTAACCTAATATTAAATTGCAAAACAATAGCCCAAATTAAGATAAGACCTAATGTGAAACAGTCACATTATTCGGGCTGTAGAAAACAATATAAATAGAAAACAAACATAAGCTTAAAAAAGTCACTCACCTTTTAGTAACCTCTCTAAAACAGCTTAATACTTTACAATAAAACTCAAAAGGCCCTGTACGTAAAATTTTGTCGATCCAGTTCGTCTGTTCGCTACATATATTTGAATCGAAGGCCTGATTAATTTTGTCGTTAATACAAGACCCTATTTGTTCCGATAGCGTTGACTGATCGGGGATCGCGGCTCGGCCCGAATTGATGAGCGTAGTACGTGTCGTGCCACTTGACGGTGGCTTGACGTATCGACTCCTTGCAATCAGGGGACTTGGACGAGTACTGTAATTTGGAAATAGATAAATGTTTAACGTAGAATATTTTTCGGAACTAGGCCCCTTGCGACAGTGTGTAAGGAATAAAGTAGCGTATTCATTATATACAGTGTTTATTAGTACTTGTTACTGTTTTCCAGTGTTTCTTTGAAATCTGTAAAAAACTGTTTTTTATGATGTTTCATAATTTCTGTAATTTTTTTTTTTGATATAGGAGGGCAAACGAGCAGCCGGAGCCATTTTCATGACTACCGACGGCCACAAACATCCGCATAGTGGTTATACAGATGCGCTGCCCTCCTTTCTCCTCCCACCTCCATGGGCCACCGGCTACTTACACACCGCACAAAAGGCGACAGCACACAGCTTTCACTTTACGCCAGTCTCGTGTAAGCGAGAGGTACCTCCCCGGTCGTGCCGGCCCGATTCGACTGCATGCAAGCATGCAGTGTGGCACTACCTCTTACCGATAATAAGAAATAAAGAAAAGACATGCAAAATTGTTTATGAAACATGTTGCAGCATTGGCTTATCCTTAAAAACTGGATAAATTTCAAAGACGTTTACTTATTTATAGAAGCAAATTTTGCCTAGCTAATTGTAATATGTAGTGCTATGATTTATTTCGCGGTAGAACTAGGGCTGGCACGACGAGGAAAGTATCTAAATGGTAGTCATTTTTATAATACTTTAGGTATGTGGTTTAAACACACTTAACTCATTGCTTTTTTTGCAGATGTTTATGAATGCAGTCTTCTCAAATATTTCAAGTTGCATAAAAAATTTCGCGCTCTTGCATAAAAAATCTGAGAATATATATAAGATTATGGATATAATTTCTAATATCTGCTCGTAAAATATATTCATCCAATTACACTTTTTGTCGTTGGCAAAATTGTTTTCATACTTAAAACCATTGGCTTACGGAAACGGTGGAAAAATTTTACGACTTTTTAAAAGTCAAATAATTTTTCTTAATGTTGTTACCTCGATTCTTCGCCATAGATACTTACGATTCTCTTTCTTTTATTAGATTGTTGAAGCTGAAATGATCCTGCTTTTTTATGATTGATGAAAAGAAATTTTAAGCCTTCTTTCACTAATATTTTCTTTTAGTACACAGTGTCACATTATTAGGGATTACATAGCCCATCGAAGAGGACACGGGTCGACGAGTATAATAGGATGATCATTAAAAACAATAAAACTAAAAACAAATCCACATTGTGCAATGAGCATTAAGTTGTGTTAACTAATTGTAACAAAGTTCTTTATTGTGAATAATAAATGTACAGCATTCAGGAATAGAAAACTCTTGTATTCAATTAACTTTTCCAATTTTCTCAACATTTGTACTGTTTGGTATGCTTTGTAAAGTGCTCGTTTGACCGTCGCATTCTATAAATTTATACAGCAGCTTTTATGTATGTAATTGAATTGCAATTGTTTTGGCAAACTATGGTTATTGACTATAAGTAATAACGTTAATTTTGGGCAGTGAGTCTTGTCTATGTAGAGTAGGCTCTAATTTTTGTAAAATATATATTATAGCTAATACTTGGTCCTATGGTGATAGCAGGCGGGGCAAGTTCGTGTCCCGTAGTAGTACTACGAAAGGACGCATAGCTTTTAGTTAAAGTCTATATGACGGACGATAAATTACGTTGTGCGGTAGATAATCGTATCAATAACCGCCTGTCTGTCATCTGATATGCGCGATATCGATCTATGTATAAGAAGCTATGATAAAGACCAAGAAGATATTATACAGAAGCATTGCCCTTATTAATTAATTAATTTATTTATTTATTTAATTCAATTTTACAATTCTTTGTACTAACAGTAAAAACCAAGACGTACAGAGAAGAAAATTACATTTTACATTACATTACAAGTTTTACATTTTTTACATTACATTACGATACAAATTACATTACAAGCTATAGTGAGGTACAATAATATTAGTGAGTCTTAAAAATATTTTCAATATACATGTAGCATGATTTACAGAATTGATTTGTATTAGTTGTGAACATGTCGACTGTGGGATCCAAAGCTAGCAATCTATTTAGCATAGTGAGTGCCGAGTGAGTTAATGCGATCACCGACCGAAATAAGACGGTAAGGGTACTGTATTTATATGTGAACTAAATGTTCTACTTTTAGTTGTTCTGATCTGATTTGGTTGCATGGATGGCTTTTTGAAAACATCTTCAAGAATTTCCCGTCCACTAGCAGCGAGCTCTTTTTCAAGTTTTTCGCTATCGCCGAGATAAGCCGCGTCACAAAACTGAGACAAATCGATTTGTCGTTATTGGTTTCCGCTTTGTGAAAGAGTTTGATCCAGAACAGAGCGATTATATGGCTCTCAAGAAGAGTTTGAGTTTTATTTCTGTATAGTTATAAAAACATTGTACCTAGATATTTTACCTATTTTCCCATCAAAATTGATCATGTTATATCATAATTTAATATCTGTCCTTCATCCTAGGAACTATTCATTCATCATGACATTGGTTTTAGTGTTACATCATTTTATATATTGCAGTTTTTAATGCCTTCGTATATTTTGTAACTATAAGAAAATATCTAGAAGTAATATACCGATTTATTATAGAATCAGAGTTTCTATAAGATTGAAGTATCGGTGTTGTTTATCTTACAGTACAGACTTATTAATGGGAACGAAGCGAATTAGTAAAAACCTTAACAAGACATTTTCGCTTCTGCCGCAGACGACTTTTTTTGGTTATACACGGCACCCCTACACGGCTCGCAGCTTGTCTGGAAGAGTTTAATTATTTTAACTAATTAGATAAAAATAAACATATATTAATAGATATTCTTTAACTTTACTCTGCCAACTATCAAAAAGTGGAAAAATATATCAACCATCAGCAATCTGGATGTATCAATGTTTGTTCGCGTCGGTAGTCAATTGAAAAACATCATAGCTTGCCTTACCCCTTAATGAGAGCCCGAGACCGTCACCAACAAACTTACTTATGGCTGCCACATCCAAATAACGGCGTGAAGATTTTTATGCATCAACTAAATAATCTTAATTATTCGTCGTATCTAGTACTCAGTTCTGTGATACATGGTAACTGGCTGATGATACTTCATCCGTTTTTATGATGACGTAATAACATTCTGTTTGTCGTTATCTAATCTGTATACGGTATGTAAGATAATTCTAGAAATACTTATTTGTATATTCAACGTAAAAGCATTCGACGTTGAGTTTTGTCCCAAATTTCGCTCCCGTATGTAATAATTGTATATTTTGATGACAGTATCATTTAATATATACATTCAAATATTTTTGCTGTTATATTTTCAAATATTTACAAATCTTTTGCTGACTCTGCAGAGCATATTACTGATGCTTATACTCAGTTCAAAGTATAAAAAGCCACTCAAGTAGGTCATTTAAAAAGCCAATACGAAGGTAACTATGATGCAAATAATATTGTAAAACATTCGCTAGCGAAGCTGAATAGATTATTCAAGAGACTAATTAGCTAGTTTGTGGAAATGAATACATACTCATCGCTATCTCTTTCACTCTTGCGAATAAAGATATTTATTCAGTACCTACAACTGAAATGTATTTACGTAATATAAATAGAAAAGCGACGTTCAGTAGCTGTTAGCACTCAGTGCTATTATATTTTGGGTAGTATTTAATCTTACAACTGTAAATCCACATTTTTCTATCAAAGTATTCAAAATTGCTAACAAAAATACTGAATTGCACACTAAATTTGCGCATCAAATAAATCAAATATACTACACTGTTTGATGTTTAAACCTAATCTATTTTACTGAATTACTATCTGTTAACTCATAGTAAATCTAATTATACTTTTAGTGCAACGAAACATTTAATCTGTTTTTTTGGAATACGTTACCTATTAAATTGTTAAGAACATGAGTAATTCTAAATAAAACACCGGTTAATCAGTCATGTTATAAATTTTGGTCTTCTGACCCACTATGATTAACAAGTGGTCGATCCAAGTATAAAATCCGAGTGCAAATAAAAAAAATATCCTAACAACCTAACAACTTCGAACCCATCCAAGTATGATTCTAAAATTTTAAAAATCACAGGGGGTCCAGTGAGGGTCGACCCCAA
>LUGF01030726.1:62397-75098 GCA_001625245.1 Calycopis cecrops
GGAGTCCATAAAGTAAGCCAAAAACGTCGTAAGAAATCAATTAAAAACACCATTACAAAACTTCGAACAAGACGCAAAAACAAACACCGAATGACAGGCAGCAAGTTTGAAAAGTTTTGACATCAATTGATAATTGCGTTCCGTTCTACATTTTATAAAATAAATATTACAGTAATTGTTTATTAACTTTCTGGTAATAAGTATTTCTTATTAGTTATATATATACATGAATATATATTTATAAATAAAATTATATAAATATAGCTAAATGTTAGACCAAACCTTCCAAAAACGCATATTGTAATCTTGTAAAATTCATTAATTTAAACGTATAACAAAACGTAATATGCCATGTAGCGCCAACTCTAGTTAACTCTTGGAACTAAAGTTAGCCAGTGACGTTTCAACGAAAGGAAAAATGTACGAACTGAAAAGACCGTGGTCTCGCGTGTTACAAGCAAATCACGCGCGTAATACGCCGCATCTGGACGCGTCGTATGCAGCTCTAGTACCTCGACAACGCGGCGAATGCTTACGCGCGTGATTCGCTCAATCTGGACAGGCTCTAAGCCGTAGGTCCTGCGCCTGATTTCTCACCGGTCGTGTCGGATTGCCGTTCCATCGGAATATGAAAATGAGGGAATAGAGAGTGCACTTGTGTTTGCGCGCACACTTGTGCACTATAATATGTCCTGCGCAGATGGCACGTCTATATAGACGGCCGCCGTAACCGAAATCGGCTAGGACGATTATATTATATATATACTACAAGATGTATATAAGCAATGGACGGCAGTCTTTGTCGTTTATTTGTTTCAATTAAAAAAACTTGTATTAACAGCTAAATAGCCAAAACATAGGTACAGAGTTAAATAAATACATATAACAATAAACATTACATATTTTTTTTTAATATTATCATCTATATTTTCAAAATATTTTGTATACACCTTAACAAATTGCCTTCTACTTATTGTAAAAATATCGACAGTGGAATCTAATATTATGAATAGATAATGTCATTAGATAGCATAAACAGATTTTGCTTTGTACCGACAGGCGACAGGGATATTCTTGTCGGTTGTTATTCGTCGTTAGTTTCCTAGTAAAGCGGTGCTGTAATGTAACAGTCGTAGGGCAGAGGTGAATGACATCATAGGAATATATACTCAGTGCTATATAAACCAAATAGCGTGGTTTTCTAGAGAACGGTAATTGAAACCGTATAGTCGAAAGCCACTATCTAAATCTTACCTAGAAAAGCAATACATCCGTAATAAAGTGACGAGAGACTACACAGACGGTATGTATGTAACTAGCTCGGATTTCTAGAGTTATCGGTAGGTACCATGAATTAAAAAATCTGCAGGGCGGATGAAGACGGCTGCTTGTTCGGATTATATTAAATATTAACTAGTCTAACTAAAGTGAGTCCATATTTACGATATGGATTCAGTTTTGGCAGCATTATAGGTACAATGTGATTGCGTATTATTTTTCATATACACAAATTAGTTTTGTCAGTGCGGCGAAGTACGGACGAGCAACACCAAATGATTCAGTTGTACAATTATTTGCAATAAAATACAATAAGTATCATAACACACACATAGCGTGTGAATGTTTGTTTTTGTATTAATTTACTCAGGCGTTTTTTCCCTCTGTACCACTTTAAATATTTAAAAATGGTTTGCAATTTTTAATTTAATATAACAAGCAATAATGTTAAAAACGTCTTTTGAAAATCAGGTATCATTTCTGATAATAATTAAAGATTTTAATCTAACCTGCGATGGTTAGATTAAAATCTTAGATTAAGCTCTTAGATTGCCAAAACCTATAGAATTTCCAGCGAGGGACTAATAACATAAAACCTTTTAATTCACTACCCTTTTTTATCTTGTTACATTCGGACCCAGAAATGTATGGAATCGTTTGTCTCTTTTGTTTTTATAATCACTCTCATTTCATACAATTTATATTTAATTAATATTTTGTTATTCATAATTCTTAATCAGTGGATCTGATGATGATTACAATCTATGCAGATATTTGTTGCATATAAGTTGTACATAATATAATACCCCCAACTATACGTCCTAATTTAGGCAGACCGATGTCTTTTTCTCGAAATTATGACGATAAAATGAGCAGTGAGCTAGTCTCTAGTCCACTTCCCATCTACAGGTACCCAGAGAGGGTTGTCGAACTTAACATACATTTTTTTTGTCAGAAACGCAATTTTTTACGTACGACATTTATAGATTGTCGTGGGTGAGTTGAGTATACATTCAAATTTATAAAATCTGGTCCATTCTCCAATGCGCATGAATCAGGATCATAGCTGGAACAGTTGGAGGTTCGAGACCGGAAAACCCGGTATCTAAGCTATCGGAGATTTCTCTTATAATCTTTATAGAACATAGGGCTTTTATTTCTCTTTCTATCCATGTGATATAATTTGCAGTCATGACGTTAAAACATAGTTTGCATTTTAAGTCCACACACAGAACTAACACAGAATGGCACTCAACGTATCAATCATAAGGAACGCCTTTCAGTGCGAATAGGAACGAGTAAATGATGACGAATCCACGCATAAATTTTCTTAGATTTACATATTATATCGTTATGTATATAGATTAAACTACTTAAACTAAAGAACTACAAGGTAGAACCACGCTGCTTGCATACATGCAGCCGAATCGAACTTACACGACCGGGAAGGTACCTTGTGCTTAAACGATAACGGTGTGATATTGTCATCTTTCGTGCGGTGTGTGTACTCGAACACCGTATAAAACATGTGGCCATTTGGCCGGTGGCCTACAGAAGGTAGGGAAGGAAGAATGGCAACGCATATGTATAACCTCTATACGGAAGTCTAGGCTATGTCGGAAGTTATGAAAATGTCACGGACTGCTCGTTTGTCCGCTTATAGAACAAAAGAAAACTTGTTTTATTGCGGTTTACCAATTGATGCAATATGACAAAACAAATTATTCAAGCCAAGTTTTTTTTCGTTATTTTAGTTCGGAAGTTTTAAGCTAAGTTAGATGTTTAAAGAACTTACTGAAAGTAAAGTATTTATGCTCTTAGTCCTTATAAATAAATTGAATGAAATGT
Source organism: Calycopis cecrops (assembly GCA_001625245.1). NCBI lineage: Eukaryota > Metazoa > Arthropoda > Insecta > Lepidoptera > Lycaenidae > Calycopis > Calycopis cecrops. Next base: position 65,524 of record LUGF01030726.1, read on the forward strand.
TAAGTAGAAATAGTAAACTAAGTACTTACAATACTTGATAATATGATGCATTCAAAATATCTCTCTCATCTGTGAGGGGATACTCTGAAACTTTTAATACTTTATTGGCAAAATACGGTCATAAAACAAAAGAACAATAAAAGCGTATCTAATGGAAGTAAAGGCTAATCCTATTGGGTCTAAAAGTATCGCCGACGAATAATAATGGATTGGGCGACCTTATGCAAAAGTATTAAACTTCAATATCGTCTTTTGACGTTAATAAAGTCTTGTTTTTACGATGTAACTTTTTCTCGACATTTCCCCATATAAGGCCGTCGTAAGATCGGATATTTATTTTTGTTAGAATATTTGTTATGTAAATTGGATTTTACGTAATTATAATGATTGATAATACTAATGATAGGTAGGATAGTAATGATAGATGTGATGGTAATGAATAGGTAGGATAGTAAATTTAGTATCAAAGGGTCTTTCTCAAATTACATAAATTTCACCTTAATAAATACAAACCAGGATCGGACTTAACCATTTTGTTTATTCATTATTCAATATAGACACAAAGCAACCTAAATAATTATTTAGGACGCAAATTTTCAACTAAACACCTTCAAATATATTGAGGACGTTAAAATAGTTAAACATTGTATATTTATATATTTGTGCTTTTGTGTGAATATGGATTTAGGACCAAACGCTGATCAGCATTGGCTCGGTTAGCAGCACAAAGAGTATACAAACACTAAGAATCCCTTTTTGCATGTCATCATCATGTCAGGAGGTTAGGTACCGCCGGTGGCGGCAAGTACCCAGGACGCGCACTTAGCTGTCTGACTTGTCTGATGTACACGTCAGCAGGGATTTAAAGTCAATGATAGCAAATAGAAACTATTCTTCTCTTTACTGTTTGATCTAAAGGTTTTATGTTTCTATAGATATACTAGCTGCGCTCTGCGGTTTCCCCCACGTCAGTTTCGATATTGTGGAAATATCGAGATGAAAGATAGATGTTAGCCGATTTTCAGACCTCTCCGATATGCATATCACACATACACACAGGTCCATTTCGGAGGATTATGGTAAATAATATCGTGACATGACACACATTTTTAATAGACAAGGTTGATAAAACCGAGAGGCATTACATTTACTAAATACGTGGTTTCATTATAAGGCACCGGATTTTTTAAAAGTTTTTTCTCACGTCGTTCACTCTGTATCGTCAGCTACCCGGGAGGCCGACTGGCAGGGGTCATTGAACCCGAGCGAGGTTGCGGCGTAAACTTAAGAAATCATGTGATTGTGGCTCAATGATTTCTTTCAATATAATGAAGGACTGGCGATAATCAAAAATAAAATTGGTCGCCTGGAAAATCTGATGACAAAGGGCGTAAGATTTACAACATCATTAAATTCCTTGAAAGATGTCGAGATCAAAGTCTCACCCCTACGGCCTACGTGTTACAAAATATCACCATAAAACGATATGTGAGGGAGTGTTAAGATTTTGAACCAAGCAAGTAAAAAGTTATGAAGAGCATCAATGCAACAAAGATCTTCGTTACAATTTTAAGGACCTGGCGGTGAAAATAAAATCTCAGATTGCCAAATAAAAAATTGACAACTTTTGATTAATAATTGAATTGAAACTGTAAATAGAAGACATTTAAGAAAACTATTATTCAACATAAGATGTTAATACTCGACATCTTGTGAGATTATGAACTTATGTATTATTTTTTCCAAAATACCGACCGGACCACGCGTAGCTGTTATAATTTTTTTTTAATAATTAACAATAATTTAATAATCGAAATTAAATATAGCCTATATTTTAAATTTTGGAAATTAGTCCGGACAAAGATGATGACATGATATTTTTGAATAATAATAAGAAGGGAAATGCAAATAAGACAGGTTGCGCGATATGATAATTAATATTATGAAAACAAATGAAATATTTTAAACGTGTTTATTTGCAAAATCATATGTGTGTGTATACGCTGTCATTTACAAAATATAATAAAACATATAAGTAACATTAAATTAATTTGTTTCCGAATGATCTACTCATAATATTATTGCTAGGATATATATTATTAGTGCCAATACGTTTCTGAACCAAAGAACAAAAGATTTAGTTAGTGTACGTGTGGTATGTACATAGCCTTGTAAACGAGCTAATTTTGTAGCAATTTCTACAAACGATTGTATAGCAGTCGTGCTGAAGTGTAGCGTGTAACGCTTGCCGCAATCGGATTTCTCGCATTTCTCGGATTTCTCGAATATCAGTGGGCCCACCTCATTTCTATGATTGATGAGTGATTAACTTATCAAAAATATTATTTTTTTAAATTAAATGCTTTGTCTTAAATGAAGATAACTTATATTAAATTGTACTCTAACCACATCTATTCAACAACTATAACTACTACTAATTGTGCAAATAATAACACCCAACACACTAATACACAACATAACAAAATGATAATATTATTACAACCTCGCTAATTTACTTGTTGCCGCCGTACTTCACCTAATCTAATGTTTCTACGGTTAGATTAATACAGAACGGATAGTATGAGCCTTCTAATCAGCGGAGGTTTCTGTGTGTGGAGTAATTAGACCTATCGGGGTCGCCATCGGGGTCATCACGTTGGAGAGGAATTGCCGGTTCCCTGTAATGGAACAATAAGTATTTACATATTACATTGAGGACTTGTTCATTTGTATAGGGAGTGGTGATTTTTGTGATGATAGAAAATAAATAATCGTCTGAATAATTTGCCATACATAATAGGTAAACATACATGTCAGTTTCTTTATTAGATCAGGATCAAAAGGTGTTATTGCGATCTGTGGTGGACCACCGTCCACCCTTAGTTTGGCAAAAGCTTAATTCATTTATTTTCACTCCTTTTGGTTTTGCGCTAACCTCAGTATAGCACAATACTTCAGTTTCCATTTTCAGATTTACAAAATAACGGACTTTTATAAAATCTTTCAACCCCCATTTAACCCACATGTGTTTTTACACGACTCTCAATATACTGTAACATAAAACATCCATTAATCTTTATAAACTTGAGACCCTATGGGTTTTAATGTGGATTGAAAGATTTTATGAAAGGCCATTATTTCTGTCTGCTTCATACAGGTCACAGTTGGCGATTTTTAATCCTGTTTTTTCGTTTTCAGCACATAATGTGTTCGCAAACTTGTATGTCCTTATTTGTGCCACTATTTTTTTGCAACATCTTATTGTAGCTTAAAATACATGTATAATCTTAACAAATATCTAGAGTGAACTTATAACTTCTAGCTATAGGAGAAATTTGAATTGGAAACTGGTGACCATGCCATGTCCAAAGGTAGAAACAATATTTATAAAATTAATAAAATAGAAATCACTGGATTTTTGTAATCCAATCCAGGTGAGTAATTGCCAGGTTAGTAGTATCCCCCCTCAAACGAAGATTCTGCCAATATGCTGTGGTGGGAGGCATGCGTACCTCTGATCCCCGAGGCTATGCCTACCCATACTGGACAGAATTGTGGGAGAGGACAGACTAAGAACAGCTCAACTGGAAGGTCCTCCAGCCTTAATCATCACATGACGGAGTGGCATAGGTTGACCGGCGGATTCGTTTCGGACAAATGTGAATGTGAAATACTTCGTTGGAGCACGGGGAACAGGGGTCAGGAACCTGACCCCATTGAACGATTTCGACATTGCAGTAGGGACTGTTCAGAGCCAGCCGGACAGTCCCCAAGAAGAAGTCTGGCCTTTTCACCGAGGCCAGCCTGTCGCTGGAAGGATACTTGTAGATGCGGAACTCTACAATTATAACGGCCGAAGGCATCCGCAGGGGTTTAGCCCGTATTGCACATCAAAGTGTCTAGTCCAACATTGGTCTAGGGGTCAACCGGGCTCCAAGATATCACACGTATTTATGATTTAAAAATGGGTGGGAGCGGTGCTGATTTGTCCATTATTGCCAGTGGCGACTGTCACACCTGTCTAGTATCATTTTCAGCATACTCTTAGTATTGTTGCACAGTCTGCAGCATGTCGCGCGCTCTTCCTCACTGTAGCATGAAAACCATCTATTTGAGCGTCCGCGAACCAGTCTGACACGCTACAGACCCATCGTCAACGGAACTGAACCCTGAAGGCGTTATTATATTGGACGCGCTGATAGATTTCTGGGAACAGCTAGAAGAAAGGCTACAAGTATACAGAGATGTACAGTTATAATGTGGCCCAGATTTACGACACTGTTTTTAGGACTGTGCTGTTTATACATAAGGGATGTATATACGATGGACTCTTCGCCCCAGATTTAAAAACAATTAACTCATTACAGTAAAACAACTTTTATGGATTGTCGATAACTGTCACTGCTACACACATTTTACCTAAAAAATCTTAGCAAGTGTTGAATTGTGAAAGTCGCTATAAAACTAGCGCGTAGTGGCAATATTAAAAGATAGTGTTAATCCTTCATTGCAGCTAGAGAGAACACGATGATGTATGAAATCTACTGCTCATTTAATATAATGTTGTAATTGTACTATTTGTAGAATTCGGACAGTCGAATCTGTTAAAAGACGCCTATGCTATCGTTTCCTTACGAGGGTAGTTATGAGAATCGGTTTAAAAAAGTTAAACAACACTATATAATTTCTTCATCGCTGTACATAAGGCCCTGGTGGTGTTTTTAACATTTGTATTACATTAAAAAAGTTTTGAAATAAGCAAATAAATTACCAAGGATAACAGCCAACCTGCTTTTTAATATCAAAGGAAAAGTTTTAAAGATATTCCGTTTATACGAAATAACATCTTGCCTTTTACATTAAAGGAACAACACTCTCTCTGGTTAATGAAGAGTAAAATTGCTTTCATGTCATCTGTTATTTCTGAAATGTTATTGTTAGCAATTGCTTTCTCTATGTCTATGTGTATATATGGTCTAGTGGTAAGAACGTTCAATTACAGGTTTTGAGATTCCGATTTTAAATTCCAACCAAAACGCAATATTAGGATTTTCAATGCCACGACGACTACGTTAAGTAAAGTCTCGATTTCCCTCTGGACGTTTCGGACTCTCGTCCCATTGGAAAATGAGAATAAGGTAATAGAGAGTAAATTTATTTCTGCGCATATATCTTCTTATACCTATACATTATACAATGTCCCAAGCAGTTGGCTAGTCTTTAAAGAGATAACTGCCGTTGCCGCAAATCGACCAGGAGCTTTTTTTATTGCTTTGAAAATCAAACGCCTAAATGCCATTCCCCTCGGATATTTGTCTGTACCCATGGGTAAGGGTCAATTCACACCAAAAGAGCGGCGAAGGGCAGCGAAGCGGAGCGTAGTTTCTGTGTCATATGAATTTCAACTTTATTTTCATTACAGTTTCAGATTAAATAACTGTCACCTCTAAATTTACTTACTTACTTACTTTTGCCGGCGCAGTGACCCGAAGTGGATCTTGGCCTCCGACACTAGATTGCGCCATTTGTCCCTCTCCTGCGCCAAGAGGACCAAGACGGAAACGCCAAATTGACCTAGATATCGCTGGATCGACGAGTGTCAGAAAGACCTAAGCGACATGCAGGTCACCTCTATAACAGTGAAATAATTAATTACTGAATGTTAAATATAAATACCGTTGTTGGTAAAAATACATTTTGTCATTGATTTTATTTTTTATATCTCTCACTAACACGCCATAGAGAGTATTTATCATTATAACTGATAAATATCATCGGTTGTAGGGCGTCCACTGCTGGACTTGGGCCTCATTCATAGAGCGTCAAAGGTCCTGGTGACGAGCCACTTGCAACCAGCGGATCCCCGCCACTATAACCCAGTCGTCAATCCACTAAGTGAGTATGGAGCCATATCCACAAGGGACTATGTGGCTGTGCTGCCACATTACCATGATGTGTAAATTTCCCGTGGCCAGTTAAGATGAGAGTGTAAGGAAGATAAGATTTCTGCATAACCTCTTTGCAGGCCCATTTTACTTGTAAAAAGGGACACAAGATCCGTGTTTCATACGTGTGTTGTTTATATTTAGTCAAAGACCGTAATATACTGAATACTCACACTATAGATGATGTCTATGGTTAGGTACAGACGACAAGATGTTTGACATTACGACCGTGGCTTGGTAGCTAGCTAGCTACTGACAGATATAAACAAATCACCGTAGGTAGAGAGCTGCAGATTACCAGTAAAGATGGGCTGACGGCTAAACCTAGGCATCAGCTGTCAACTCTGATCTGTCAGACTTGTCCTTCTTTCACTTGGCATATGTATATGCAACAAGCCGCTGGGGAAAAACGTTTACATACTATTAAGAGAAGATCTATATGTCTGCTTAATTGTTTCTCCGATATGTAGCACTCCTTTCTTCACCTCCTATGATGGGTCGCCGCGCCATAAACCACGCGATGTGCTGGCGTAGCTGTTAATTCCGCGAAAAACTCGTTCCTTAGTTGGGCAAAGTTATACCTTACTAGCTGCACCCCGTGGTTTCACCCGCGCAAATCTCGATCCCGTGGAGATAGAAAATCATCCCATGGCATCCCATAGAAACATCTTTTCGAGATAAAAACTATTCTATGTGTTAATCCAAGTTATCCTATATGTGATTGTCAAATTTCATTAAAATCGGTTTTACAGTTTTTGTGTGAAAGAGTGACAAACAAATAATACTAGTAGGATTAAAATATCTTAGAGAATTAATTGGATGAAATTTACGAACTAGCAGTGTAATATAAACTGGACCAAAATGTATTTTTTTAAGATGTCTCTTTTAATTATTTTTTTTAATTACATTAAAAAAATTCACATACTCCTGGACACATCTACATAAGTAATATTCTTTGAAGTACCTCTTTACTTGGTTTTTACAAGATTAAAAGTAATCAAAGAACACATATTCCTCCTCTGGTCTCAATTACGTTATGATAATTACTAGGCCCGCAGTTTTGAAGGCTTTTCGAGTTGGGTAGTTGTACCTTTACGAAAGTGCAAAGATAATATTTTTTGACTTGAGGGGATTAAATAGTAATAAAAACTGTAATATTTTTTAAAAACAATGTTGAATTCTCTACAATTCGGGTCTACGAATTACGATTGAAATGACGGATGTTCTCATATAAAAGTAATCGTTATATGCGGCCTAGTGGTTCTGGAGCTTATTCTACAGGAGGTCCAAGAAAAAGGGACACCTGTTTTAATGGGGGATAGAGTACATTAGTAGTATTCAAATGCAAAAAGATTATTTGAAAAAATCATAAGCGTTGCGGAGATATGCGGGTTCAAAGATTTAAAAATATTAAACTTTTTTTATAAAAAAACACATAAAACGTGTAAAGTGAATAATTTTAAACTAGACGTGTTTGTAATTTTTTTGTTATATGCAAAAAATATTTAAATAAAGAACATTTAAAGCATCGCAACAGTACTGCAACGTTGATCCACTTTGCTTTAAAACGCGGGATCGGTCGCTCTGAACCACTGTGCAACGCGCGCTCGTTTAAGATCAGCCGCCGCGTTAAGGGGAAGCGCTGTTATAATAAATATTTTTTTTGGCTATATCTTTTTCATTATTAGATATATTATGTTATTTCTTTTTGAATTTGAATGCTACTAATGTACCCTATCCTACATTAAAACTGGTGTCCCTTTTTCTTGGACATCCTGTATATACACAAAAATAGATAAACCTTTCCTCTTAGTAACTAGTTTATTTTAGTTACTTCCATAGCATTATGTCTTATGGCATACTGTTGTGGGGAAACGCTGTCGACATAAATGCTATTTTCGTGCTGCAGAAGCGAGCGATTCGGGCAATATATAAACTAGCCTCTACTACATCACTTAGAGATAAATTTAAGGAAATTGGGATACTGACTGTTCACTCTCAATACATTCCTGTATATACACAAAAACAGAAAAACCTTTCCTCTTATTAACTACTTTATTTTAGTTACTTCCATAGCATTATGTCTTAAGGCATACTGTTGTGGGGAAATGCTGCCGACATAAATGCTATTTTCGTGCTGCAGAAGCGAGCTATTCGGGCAATATATAAACTAGCCTCTACTACATCACTTAGAGATAAATTTAAGGAAATTGGGATACTGACTGTTCACTCTCAATACATTCTAGAAAATGTTTTGTATGTACGAAAGAATATCGTTGAATTCAATGCGAAAAGTGCTAATCATGATAGAAATACTAGGAACAGGCACAAACTAGATGTACCATTTCATGTACTGAGCAGAGTAAAGAATTCCTTTAGGGGTCAATGTATACGCCTCTACAAAGAACAGAATGCGTTCAAAAACTCTCAAACAACAAATTTAAAAAAGTAGTTAAGGAACGCTTGTGTGGTAAGGGATATTACAAATTAATAGATTTTATGACAGATATCACACCTTGGATATAGTACCCTCCTCCCAGGCTACTTATATACAAAAATAAATGTAAATAATATTTTTATCGTATATAATTAAGAATGTACAATTAGGAAATTAATGAGGCCCGCTGAGTTTGTTTCGCCGGTACTTCTCAGGACAGGGCTAGGGTAGATGACATTTTTGACGTTCAAAAAGCAATTTTTTAAATTCTATTTTGAATAAAAATATTTTGATTTTGATTCGATTTTGATTTTTAATTTTATTTAATTATGACTCTAGTATACCGATTTTTATATTACACCGCTATGTATTACGCTCAACTCCAGGGTATGATATACCAGGCATGTGATAGGTTTAGCTATTGCTCGCTCTAGTTAGCCTTATAGTCTGTATACAAGGTTAGTTAATGAAGACCGGCCAACAATTCCAGATTCGGTTCAGAATTGACAATAGATTCGATTTTAAATAAAAAAAAATGTTTATCCTAAAAACAAAAAATCATGAACACACAGTGCGAGCGACAGTTTAGCAGATCTTGGAGTGCTGCTGGCAACCGCGACCTTGACAAAATTCGATTTCAAATATTTGAATACTTATTACGAAAGTCTATTTTATTTTACCTAACAGAAATAAATAAACTAATAAAACTTTTTTAAGCTCGCTAAATTAATGGAAAAATTTCGAAAAAATTTCATCGCATTTCACCATTGTACACATAACATAATTCAATGTTGTACACTGAATTGGTTCTATTAAGAAGCTAATTCAAATGAGAATTCCCGTTTACATACCAACAGTGTTTGTTATAAAAGATGTAGTGAACCGAATGTTAAAATCCGTAAGCTGGTTTTCGATAACATTGTTTAAATATTGACATTTCGGGTCTTTAACAAGCAATCTTTTATAAGCTGTGGTAACTTTTTACCGATAAATACTGGAAGTATTTATCGGTAAAAAGTGTATAAGAATTTTCTCGAAACTTACTTTGATTCCCGGATCGTCGATGGCTTTATTGGAGCGTCTTCCTCTTGCAGGATTTGTGGATAACAAAGAATTTTGTATTGCAATATAAGTTTTGCGAAATACTTGATCAAGTGTTTGTAACGGTGCAGTGGAAGAATGCACATCGCCAT
>LUGF01030726.1:94985-107370 GCA_001625245.1 Calycopis cecrops
TCTTTTATAAGCTATGATTTCCAGAATTTATCAGTAAAAAGTGTTTAAGAATTTTCTGGAAACTATCTTTGATTCCCGGATCATCGATGGCTTTGTTGGAGAGTCTTCCTCTTGCAGGATTTGTGGATAACAAAGAATTTTGTATTGCAATATAAGTTTTGCGAAATACTTGATCAAGTGTTTGTGTGTGTGTGTGCAACAGTGCAGTGGAAGAATGCACATCGCCATTTATGTATAAGAATACTGGAGTTAGAATATATTTTGAAATTTCACCTTCAGACTTTTGTGTTTTGTAAATTTTGAATATTTTCTAATGTTTGTGATGTGGTTATTTTTACCTGACCGCATCAAATGGAGAGTATTTTTTTTTCATGGATATGTAGATATATATAAGAGGTCCGGACTCTAAGTATCATAATAAATAATGTTCAGTCACGAGCACTTCAGTACCCTGTCACAATAACTTTCTTTGACACTTTGAAACAATAACATGGAGTTCCAAAAATACAAATTATGACAAGGTGCTAAAGTTTTTATGCTATTGCTCGTGACTATACGTCAGTTTTGGCATTAGATAGCACAAACAGATTTTACTTTATAGTTACGCGTGACATGGATATACTTGATGGTTGTTTAAGGTAAGGTTTCCGGGAAAGCGAAACTGTCATGAAGCTGTCGTTACGAAATGAGGTCCTAAGAACACTGACTATGAAAACCAACTAGACCGAGCGGCGATTGACATCGAAAAGTCAAAATAGATTTTGTTATTTTATTAACGGCCATCTAAAATTTTGGTTTCCTAGAAAAGTAATAGCATCCAGAATACAGTGCCGAAAGATATCTTTTGTACGTTGCCTATGTAAATAGTGCTGTTCCTTAGAGATTAGTATTGATAATATAAAGACAAAAATTTGTCTATTCATTTTGATTAGCATACTAAAATTATGCGTATATATTCCATAGACGTTTATAGAATATTTACAAATATTTAATGATTAAAATACCACTATAAAATGGTCCTGTACTTTTCTAAAATAGATGTCATGCAAGAGCTAGATATGTATAAGTAACTAAATACAGACTTTGTAGTTTTGTCAGGTCCTGGAGCGATGTAGTTTAGTGCAATCAACCTATTTACATTTCATCAAGTTTTATATCACCAAAAAAATCAGTTCAAAAAAACATTGTGGTTAAAGTTTATTCAATTCTCTATTTGAATTGAACTCAAAGATCAGCTCCATATATCAGTCAACACGAATAAACGTTTTGACGACTCCTGGGAGCCTCGCATTTACATAAAACTTTCACCTTTATAGTCGAGCTTATTTTGTGACGAACATAAACCCGTATTTTAGTTTCACTGTTCTGGAATATTCTCGGGCGTCTTGCTGAATTTAGTTCTGTGATGTAATGTAACGAGTAAAACAATATATCATGTACACAGTATATGGGTTCTGTTGTTTATATGAAATGTTGAGAAATTTATTGCTTTATTTGAATATATCTTACACGTTCCTACCAAAAGTATTGCAAGTTCTATTTAGATGGTAATGAATAGCTATAGGATTGCAGCCAAATTGGACGCGACCGGCCAGGGCCTTATCGCTCATAATACCACCTCAACATTAATACTATTCTGTAGGTTTTTTGCCTTTTTCTAGTGGCTTATTGAAATATTAGGATAGCAAAAGAGCAACATCTGCATAATGTCAGTGCGGAGGTTTGTGGGTGTGGTTGAGCAAAAGGCTCGGGCTTCATGATTGACAAAATAAAATTATATAATTTGGTGAACGAACGAACGAAAAGATGTGTTTAAACACAAAACGCAAAATCTAATATTAACTAAAGTAACTGATTTTTCTACCACAGTACAATTAAAGTCCTTTTGTAGGTACACTTTATTTTATCTCATATGTTTTTCAGTTTCACTGTAAACACATTTGAAAACACAGCGCAAACAACAACGAATGGGGCAATACACGTGAATTTAATCTTTCGCAATGTTTGATTAATTGATTAATTGCATTAGTGAAGATAAAGTAGTGTATGCAACTGCATATAATACGGGTATTAAAACACTCGTGAGGTACTATTTTGAAACTCGCATTCGCTCGTTTCAAAAATTCACACTCGTGTTTTATTACCCTTCTTTATATTATGACAGTTGCATAAACTACTATTTGACATTGTAATGAAATGTAATTATTTTGGTTAATAAAAAGTGGAAATTGTATAAAATTCATATTATTTACTAAAGTATAAATTAGGTATACTTTATAATACACAACATTATAAAAAGTATACTTATTTGCTATATCAAACACATGAAGTAGAAGATTTGTTGTACGGAGCACATTTGTTTTATTTCATTAAATATATTTTTATAACGCACCTAAGGCCTCATTAAATCTACTCTAATGATACATAATACTTAGTGCTTAAAGTATGACATTGTCGTTTTATTATAATGGGTACTTCGAATTGACATATTTTTCATTTTTCATTTTAGAGTGATTTTTTTTTCACATAGTACCTACTATGTAATTCTTCTTTTAAAAAATGTACAATATTTGAGTAGGATCTACTTTCAGTTGATTTTTTTATTCAAATTAGGCAAGAAACAGATATTTCGAAAATTCAAATGATTTTTGATTATGAGTTCCGACGCAGAACTAACGCGTCAAGAACAGATCGCGCTATCAATGTTGCGTTTGGAGAGGTTACTGCTAATGAACGCATCGTGTGACTTTGGTTTAAACGCTTTCGTATTGGTAACTTTGCTTTGAAGAACGAACCACGCGGAAAACCGACCACACAGGTGAATAACAACGAATTCAAAGAGATGGTGGAATCCCATCCAAGCCAAACTACCCAGGAATTAGCGGCATGGTTTAACGTTACCATATCAAAAATATTGACTTATTTGCCTCAAATTAATTAATTAACTATTATGAAAAATGGATGCGTCGTAATTTTACTAATATGCAGAAGAAACGCGTATTGAAACTTGTGTTGCCTTGTTGAATCGATACAGAAATAAAGGAATATTGGATAGAATTGTGAAAAGTGGACTCTTTACGACTCGTTAACCGTAAGCGAAAAATGCAATGGCTGACCCCAGGTCAAACGCTGCAACAATGTTCGAATGCAAAGCTTTCCAATAAAAACGTAATGGTAACTATTTGGTGGTCTCAGCAGGGTAGTGTCATTCACTATAGCTTTTCCGATTTGGTCAAGCAGTAACGGCAGATGTCTATTCTGCCGAGCTCCGAACAATGATAGAAAAACTAGCAGAGAAACAGCCTCGATTCAGAGTCGACCTTCACCATTATTGCTCCATGATAACGCAAGACCTCATAGAATACGAGAAACTGTATTTAACTCAATAGGAACTGCAGTTAGAAGTTAGAAACGTATGTACTCCAGATATTTTTTCGTGATTTGGTCAGTTTTCTACATGATAAAAAGTTTTCTTCTCAGGAGGTAGTATAAAATTTTTTCACACAATTTGTCGAATATATATTTCTATAGCAAATGCATAGATTAATGCCTATGAGATGCCCGCAATATATAAACAATACATATAATTATATCTGTATCGACCAGATCGTGTCATTTCTTTAGACACTGAACACACCACACCACATCGTAATAATAAGGATACTATAACGGTTAGAACATACTTAATAACATACTGGCATAATGGGACAAAGCAGCAATTTCAATGGTGCCAGTTAAAATTAATTGTAATACAGCAATGTCGCTAGTAGTCTTTATAGCTAGTTTTATTTGTGATGACAATTTTGAAAGCTGCAACTTTTATATAGCAATATCTTTTCTAAAAAATATTTAGCGTGTAAAAACATAGGTATTATAGGACGCTATAAAATTCTATTTATTCTTATTCATTACATGTTATTTACAAGCGGATCCGATCGAGTCGGTAACACGTGAGGCAGTAATAAATCTGAACTGCTCTCGCACTTAGAAACTGTCGTCGCTTGCAAGGCATCATAAATTACTCTGTGTACTAATTTATATGTTACACACAAAATACTATATTTAGAATAAATGTTAAGTCACATTATTTTTGCCTTTAAAATTGTACTTTAAAATTGTTTTAGAACAGCATTGCATAAAACGTTTGAGCTCGGATCAACTAAAAATATTTTAACATCTTATTACTTCCTATTTGTGAAAACTTTATGTTTTATGACATATAACAAATACCAGTATTGATAGTTCAATACAATTGAGAAATCTACTAACATACATGTCTCACGAAGTTGCTCACATAGATTAGAACAGTACGATTTAATGTCCAGTAAAGAATAGCTGGAAAACTAAAGGTAGGTAGGTACCTTAAAAGAAACTTTATCATTGTTAGCGTAGTCGCAGGTAGAACAAGCAATTAAAGATTATCCTCAATTCCATTTTCATTTCAACAAATGCATCATCTCTCGTAAACCTCCCGACAAAAACAAAAATAAATATGTTGTTAATATGTTATTTTTATTTGGCGTTGATTGTGCCTTGTTATGTCATGTTTATAGATAAATACTTAATCATGTGGTTACCACTAGACCACAAGGCAAACACCAGTATAACTAAATTAAAATATTCAAAAATATTGCAAATTATTAACTAATTTTGGAGTTTGGATACCTCGCTGCACCTATAAGTGTATATGATACAACGTAGGTGTGGGATTGAAAAATTGCTAAATAAACTTTTATATTATATTCCGCTATTGAATATATACCGCTATTCAATCAGATTAGATATTCTGTTATAATCCACGTGACGACGATTACGTCAAAATGAATGTACTAAAATATTGTAGGACTCGCTTACTTATCTATAAGTTTTTCAGTAATTTGTTATTTTTCTTAAAGCGCGGCCATTTTGTCACCGCTTGAAACGACAAATTCGTGGTCATATTTTCACCGCTTCAAGCGGCTAATCTGTTGCAGTTATGAGAAAGGGGATTTTGCCGTTTCTTTTTAACAACTGTCATGACTGTAATGACAAATAAGGTACAAAGCGCTTTGTCAATGTCTCGCTACAGTTTTCATTCTTCTGTTAGTTTATAGTCGTGTCGCGGTCAATAAAATCGGTCTGTAAAATGACTGATGAAAAACTGGGCGTTACACAATCACATTATATAAGTTTGAGATTAAATTAACTTTTATTATTAAACTTGTTCAACTATGTGGATAATTTCGCAAAAAATTGTAGACACATATGACTGGCATGTCAATAAACAATTTGGTTATTTAAAAAGTTCTACTTTAAATCACTATAATATAAATTTATTTCAGTTTAAAAAAAATAATTTATCTGTCTTTCGCAGTGAGTTGTTTCTACTAATTTATAATTCAATTGTCTTTCGTCCGATCGTCTGCCTGTCTATAACTAAAGACAACTAACTAAACATTTTAATTAAGATTTTTTAACATTTGTTTATTTTTGTATTGACTAGTTATTAAGTATTTCCATGAGGAATGCAATGTTCAAAAAGTCAACGAAATAACGAGATAATATGTAAATTTACTATTAAGTAGGTATTTAATATTTAGGCACTGATTCTGATGTAAATTTACTATTAGGTAGGTATTTAATACTTAGGCGCTGATTCTGAATTTAACAAGATTTTTAAATCCCTCCGGTATTGTGAAGTCTCAATAGAAGCTTCTTTGTTACGTTAAGAAGACATTTTATATACCATCAAAGTTCTCAATGGAGCAATTATTTTGCTTCTCGTTCAATTTGTGTATAACGAACTAACCTAACGCCCGAGGCGCTGCACATGTTTTGCCTTTAATGTTTGCTTAGGGAGGGAAAATTTACAATGGAGAAATATCTTCAAATTGTAAGAAATTTACGTTTTGAATTTCACTAGAATTGATTTTAAAATAATATTTATAATTAAAGGGAAAACGTACTAATAATACGTATAACTTAAAATATATTACAAAGTACAAACATTATCTAATCAAAATCAAAATATTAATTTCGTTTATTATTATTTAATATAAATACATATTACCTTTTTTTTTGGTAAAGTAGGGGAATACCTTTAGGTATGCACACTACACAGGAGCCAGGGTGGCTCAACCAAGTATAGTCGGGCTCGTAAACTGGGATGCACTACCGACTAAACCCGTGCTGGTACCTTCAGCCGGTTCTTATTGGAGGGCCCAGGATCTGCAAGCAACCGGATTCCTCCTCCGACAGCAACTTCTCATCCTTGGGGACTTCCCGGCTTCCTTTGAACAGTCTCTAAGTACTACGAAGTGGAACCGTGCAATTGGGTTAGGTGCCCATCCTATTTCCTGGCGTACTTTAAAAGAGCACGCCACCTTGGTCACATGGTCCGAAATCGAACGTCATATCAGACCAGCTTATTATAAAAGATTTTAGTCTACAGTCAAATATTTAAAACATACTAATATTAAAAATGCGAACTTTTGAACGCATGTTTGTCTTTTAATTCGTGCAAAAGCTATTCAATGGGTTTAGAAGACGATAAAGAAGTGTGACTATAAGAACTGAGATGTGGATTGCAAACTAGAAGGACTAAACTGACCCTTGGAATAGTTTTCACACAAGGGAAACCACGTAACATATGAATGTTACATAAATAAAATATTGTGTTTAAAGCTGTTTGATCCCTACATTGTAGTACGTTTATTAGTTCACCCGGTATCCACTAACAATACATTGTTATTAATCCCCCGCATGTAACTGCTACCGTATCCCTCTATCCACATATCAAGGTAATGTTCTACGTTACATCAAATGTAACGCCTTTATAAGCAGGACTCATAAATATAGACATGTGAAACTGTACATAAGGTGTTAAAGTAATAAAAAATAAATTAGAATGCTACGCGTAAGACAAGACGCCTGAAAATTAAAATATAACTTGTTTAAGGAAACTCAATAGTAAAGCAAAGATGGAATTGGCTTTAAGACTACATAAGAAACAATAATATAGACATGTTATTGTTTGCTACGTCCAACAAATCTTTCACAATTTTCCACTTTCTGATTTTCCAGTATCAAGAGGTTAATGGTGTTATGTCATATACCGAATCAGCTCTTTGTCTTGAAATAACTAACTAACTCTGGCGCAGTGACCCTAAATGAATCTTGGCCTCCGAAACCAGTTTTCTCCACCTCGCACGATCTTGCGCAATTTCCCTCCAATTGTTGGCTTGGATCTTACGCAAGTCTGCTTCCACCAAGTCACTCCATCGGTATCTTGAAATAGTAAAATAAAAAAATGAAAGGCCAATTAATTTATCCTGTACAACCGTGGAGGTAACTCTTGCTCAAATAGTGGATATTATGTAGCAAACAAAGAGTGAAAACTAATAAATATCTGTTGTTACTTGTTAGTATCAAAATTTTGACATCAATATACCCACATAAAATATGGAGTACCTATTTGAACGGATACAAACAACGAAGTTAAATTGAGAGGCTGATAGTGTTATATATAATTAGAATTACACACATAGTAGACATCAAATCATACCATAAATTAACTACTTACATTTAAATACTTTCACCATAAGTGAGTAAAAGTATACCGGCATATTAATATTCTACATATTAAAATATATTTATGATAAACTATAAAATAGGCACTACTTCGTATGTTATTATCAAGCGTATTTTAAATCAGATTAGTCATGTAGAAGATTCTTAATTAAACGCCACAATGTTCAATCTTATTGCCACAATAGACCACACACGTCTTAATATATACGACCGCAGATGAGATTCTCCCTCGATGCACATTTTGTAGTAAAGTTAATACCACACCAAGGTCTTCATTTACTTAGTCATATTTTAAGGATTTAGGTAAAAGATTGAATTTCATACATTTTGTATTATTAAATTTATATTTATGTTTATTTACATAGGAGTAGACAAATAGAGAAAGAAGAAATAAAAAATAACATCTATTCATATTTTTAATTAATGTAAATTAAAAAAAAAAGAGAAAAAAAAAGTTGTTAAAGAGAAATTAAAGAATCAGTCGGATTGACTGATAAGAAAGCGGATTTTATTTGTGCTACTATTAATCTAGTCCAATTTCAATGATCGCCACTGTGGCTTTACAAGAGGATGGGTGTTGTCCTCAGTTAGTTCACAAGCATCAGGCAGTATACCCTGTCAACATGAATCGCATTTGTCATTCGCACACAATTATGATATCAGTAATATGCGGAACCGTGTAATTGGTGTTTACAACTTTTTATAGTTTGTAAATTAGCTTTTGTAATAAAACGCTGTATATAAAATATCATCACCTTTTGCCAGATTTTATAAATATCTTTAATATCGACAAATGTTACTTGGTACTCAGTGCACTTTCAACTTTTGAAGTCACGAACGTGAAGTCAGCCACAGCCACCCCGTTCGATCAATGACCCTTTTATCTAAGATATGCAACCTCCCATGTCACCCCCCAGCCTTCCCCCTCTCCTACTTGCCGAGCTGTCGCTTCCTGCCAATTAATAGAGATGTTAACATTTAATGTCTACACATGTGTATCACCTAACACCTAAAAGGCTCCGGGTAAATTCGTTCGAAGTTTATAGTTTACAACCGCCATAGTGTATGTAAATGGTAAATGAAATTCTTTTTTTTATTTTATGAGTTTATGAGGCATTCATACTAATACACGAGCATTTTATCGTTACATTTTGTGTATCCAGTGCACAATGGTTTATTATGACACAAAATTAAATTGTAGTTGGTCGTTAGTTGAAATACGACGACTGAAATTGATTCAATAAGAACGCAATACTGAAGTTAAATGTACACAAGATATTTAAACGCCATACAGCGTTATGATCTCGGTCCTTTATTAAATTATTTAATTTAATCAATTTATTTAACATCTATCATAATTTTGTCATATCATGCTCTATATACCTCTTATATTAAAAAGCTACCCTAAAAATAAAGACTAAACTAGACGTATCTAGTGTTTTTTCAGTCTTTTAATTATTGTTGTCAATGGTTTAAAACTCAAACTGGTACGTGTCTAGTGTTGCAAATGATAATTCACAACAATAGGTTAACTGATAGCTTGTGTGTTCGTTCGTCAAACTACTATAGCAAAAACACTTTTAAATTGTTATAACCTCATCATAATTCCACCTTAACGTTAATATATTTGTCTACCGTAAGTCCAAGTACTTAATTTAATTATGTTATTTTAGTCAAAACGCGACGATGTATTATAAAATCTGAATTAAACATGGTTCACAGCAGTGGGTCGTTAGCTTAATCGTCACCTCCATTACCTGCAGTCGTTGAGAGACACCTGATTCCTTAGTATCGTTATTTTACCTAATATACCCATTGTACCAAAATGTTGTACATAATATAATAATATATAAAGATCAATGTCTGTTTTATTTATTTGTGTCCCTTATGGACTTTATATAGAAAGAAACAGAGCACTTATGTCAACACATATACACTGATACAACATAGTTACTAAATAACTACGTTCAGAATTTCAGAAAAGATTTATAAAAATAAAGAAAATTGGGTTATCATTGACTTATTTTTTTACCTTTTAACATTAAGTATCAATTAATATGTGGATAGTAGAATATCATTCTTTTCTAACTTTGGTTCTAAAGTCAATATTTTATACCATTTCGTGTTATATGTATGTACTTAATCTAAAACGATCAAATCAAAAAGTATGAATGAATATAACGAAGTATATTTCTATATTGGTTTTAGTGTGTTTGCAATATATTACTTATTTTGATAATCACTCTGTATTATGAGCAGTTATGAATAGTTACTAAAAAACTGTTTAAAATAACACTCTCATTAGAATTATGTTATACAAGGTTGATACGAGCGAGTGGCATTAAATTTAACCACATATACTATAAGTGCCTATTGTTAATCCGAGACTACTAAAAACAGTTTACAAGTATACGGAAATACTTTTTTCAAACAAGTTAAATAGCGAAAAAATAAGGAAAACTTGTAAACACTCTTTATACGCGCCGCCGCGGCCGCTCGGTAAGGTCGCTAAGCCTCGAACGGGGTGAATGACCCCGGCGGACTATAGGCGGTCGGGCGCTCGAACAGCTGATGGTACAGAGTGTACGAAGTGAGAAAAAACTTTAAAAAATTCCTGTGGCTAAACTATTGCTCCGATTGATCTGATATTTGTTGTGTAGCCTGGAAATAATACACTTCATAAGTGGTTTAATTTAATGCCTCTCGCTCGTATCCACCCTGTATAATAAAAAAATATTTATATCTTTCTTTCTTTTCTTCCAAGGAAGTATTCTACACTGTGTAACTTTTGTGTAATTCATAAAAGGAAATAGTTGACACGCAAGTTCTGTAAAGAGCTACTTAGTTTTGACTCGTGGTGGTTTACCCCGAGAGTATAACAAGCCTTTTAGTATAATGGTGCGGCTTTAAGAGACCCTTCCAAAAAAGTTTCACTTAGATCGAATTTCGATCTTCGCAGGATAACTTGTTATTTTAATTTGCTGAATAGTCACTGAACCTATTAAAGTATAGTGATAATAAAATATAATATACACTTTCAGAATTGTTTTTGTCTTGGATGTAGTCAGGAGATTCTGCGCTAACTACATACTATTAGAAAAATGATCGTAGGTATGTAAAGCAAAGGTAAAAAAGATATATTATGTAACAAAGTAAATATACACAATTTTAGTTATGAACAAGATAACAATTGATTAAAAAACAGAGTCCGAAATAAAAAAAAACTTTATTTGATCCGCTTCTTAGATGCTTGGTGCTTTTGCCAAAAAATAATGGCCTCGAATCTTTGATTATATACACGTCTAGATGGAGCATTTCAAATAAACATCGCAAAGAAAACGTCTCATTTTTCGCACAATGTGTGAGTGACAGTTATGTACAGATTGTTTTAAAACCGTCAATGTGTGCGTGTAAAGGGATACCAACAGCATAAAAAAATACCCTTAATTTTGTTACTAAATCAGGAGAAACTAACAGCAAACAATGAAATAGGAATATACATGTGAATATATGGTCTATATAGATTTTTTTAAAGAATGTATGCTAATTATTATTAAAAACAAATTCTGATTTTTTTTTATCAATGAGAGAGAGAATTTATTATTATTATCAATGAGAGGATTTCCTAAGGTAGTTTTAGTTTTATAGATCGCTATATAAGTATTAGAATTTTTTTACTTGATAATAAGACTCTAAATATACTTTATGAATCAGTTTTATTTATTTACAGTCAGTGTTAATATAAAATATACTAACAATACTTATAATGACATCTTAAGTTTACGCGAATGTTGCACATTATAATAAAGCTATTTAAACGGCCTCACGGATCATCCTTGGATGGAATCGGTGTTATTTAGCGAGGATTTGTGCTTTATCAAATCTTATATCTGACGACCAGGCTGGCGCAGTGGTGCAGGGCTCGGATAAGCGGAATATATTGCGCCAATGACGCTTGGGGAAAAGTTCTTTTTAGTGATGAGTCCAGATTTCGTCTCAAACCAGATGATGGAAGGACCAAAGTGACTGTAACAAGTATAGATTCATTGATAAGAGATTGTAACGGGTAAGTACAGTGTCTTGCTTGACTCTGTAACATAGTTAAGAGGGAAGGACATTGCAGCACACAAATGCAAATACAAAGTCTCTCAGTCTTATAGCTGCAATTTTAAAATATTTGTCTTCTTTTTTCGAATTCCTAATCTCGTTAGATATTCTTTCATACAAAAAGTACGGAACGAATGTGTACGATATTTGGTAATCTCGATTGTTAAAGAAACTAAATTATATCCCAAAAATCATGGTTCCATTGGGGCAGATTTTTCGCAAGTGAAACAGTGGGCTATTAATCCATATTAATATTATGAGATAGTGTGTTTGTTTGTTTCATGGTCCCTCTTTCACATCAAATCAACAGATCTATGATCAACATAGTAGATAGATAGATATTACTTTATTTGCAACCATACAGCACAATTACAGAACAACAATTTTGGCCACAGAATCTTTGAAATTCCGGGTTGGCATTAGAAAACATCTACACGAAAATTAGGGTTTTGAGGGTTGGATTCTATAGATTTAGGCTTTCCAAGACCAAATAGTACTAGTCCTAGCCTGCGGAAATGTTTAGTTTATTTTATATGAATTTTTGAAGTTATGTGAAATGGGACGAAATATTTTCCAAAAAAAGTGTATTATATAACACATTTATACCAATTAATTAGGGGAGGGTATAAATACAATGTTAGACATGAACTGGGAATCATTTTTGGGGTCGACCCTCACTGGACCCCCATGTGATTTTTAAAATTTTTAG
>LUGF01030734.1:6475-21432 GCA_001625245.1 Calycopis cecrops
CCATATTATATTTACTTCATATTTATTTTAACCACTTTAAACCGGGGGCGCCATTTTTTGAGCTAAGTTTTCTTCATTTGTTTTTTTTTTCTTGTTGTAAAACAAGATACTTTACTTTTCTTGTTTGATATTTACTTAATTTTTATTTAATTATTATTTATTCTGTGAAAATTTATGCGTCATAGCTATCATGGTTTATGACTAGTTTTTATGATTTAGTCTAGTGACAGACATACAGCGGAGTCTTAGTAATAGGGTTCCATTTTTACTTTTTAGGTACGGAACCATAAAACATGCATGTATTGTATACATAAACATTATGTAGGTACTACGTACTTAGGTGCTTATTTTTTCTAGTTCCTATCTCGTTGCATTTTTTATAATACCTTTAGGGGACATACGATCAGCCGGAGCCAAAAAAAAGTACATTAAAACAACACAAATTTAAACTTTGTTATAGTTACCTTTACAATGTATTTACTTATCCGTTTTTATTTGTACTATGGATTATTCCATCTAAAAACAACTTTATATTCATACTGAATAATATGTATACATCTATTACACTAATTCACGAATAAAAATTATTAATAGGTATTTCACAATATTTGTTTTATTATTAAAATCATGTTACTACCAACCCTATCGTTATCTTTCTATGACGCGTTTGCACGTAACCCATACAATCTGCATCTCATGTGCGCGTAAATAAGGTGCATTTTTCTTCGTTGCGCACATGAGCGAGATTTTGTAGGTAATTATAGCGGTAGGTATTTGCACTTTTGTATGGGAGTGAAGTATCTGTTAGGTTTATTAATCTGTGGTCTCAGTGTATTCGTTTGTTTCCATAATCAATTATAAAAATTAAGAAAATTATGATCTTTATCAAACACATACATTTTCTGATACTCATTATCTTTCACGACATGTCGTTTTTAATTTAAAAATGACTTAAATATTTCCATTGTAAATTACGAATTAAGGTCGAGCGGAGAGTGAACTCGGTGAAGTGGATAAAAGTTTAACTTTCATATTTCATAAAGAGGCTTATTGTTGTATGAACGTTACTTTTGAATGTATTTATTTATTGTTGACTTTAGGGCTTTATTCAGCTATAATAAGATCCAGATTTTTTTATGGTATAGGGGGGCAAACCAGCAGTCGGCGCCGTTTTTATGACTACCGAACGCCCATAGACATCCGCATAAGCAGATGTGTTGCGCTCCTTCCTCTTCCCACCTACATGGGCCACCGGCTACTTACACACCGCCCGAAACGCGGCCCACCAAACCCAATTCGGCTACATGCATGCAGCGTGGCACTACCTCTTACTAAAATTATTTTAGTAATTATTAAATATGTAAACTGGCTATTTTAGAACCTTCCTCAGAGAGGTCTGAATAAAGTTCCTAACGACATCAGGGTTCTCCAACAATTTGAATGACGATGCCTATTAATGACGAATTAACAAAAAAACATTGAATTGTGTATCATTCATAAAAAAGCTTTTAGATTATAATTTACGATTTCAACCAAGATCATTGTATAATGATTTAGTTTGTATTGTAATAACAATTTCAATCACCACACGAGGCTTGCCGTAGGACATGCACTTGACATATGTACATATGCACATATATATACATATGCACTTGTCTATAATTGATTGTTGTATACTAGATTGAGATATGCGCATAAGTATGCGCTTCGCTAGATAAACTTTAAACAAAAAAGCGAAGCAAGGAGCGTGGGCTTTACAGATAATTCTAATATAATTAAAACATAAGTTCTAAAGATAGTAAAGATAGAAAAAACAAAGTAAAGTAATGTCTACTCGCAAGGCGTCTACCTTAAATATCGGATGAAGCTGGACATTACAATAACTATGAGAAATACAAATTTCAAAAGGTTATAAAATATACAAAACAGTTACCTTAACAGTTAACTACTGTTGGTTGTGCTGTTGGTCTGTTTGTTCGTCGGTAACCCTCGGCGTTGCTAGTGCATTTAGTTGATTTTTCAAAGTATAAATTCTTATTTAAAAAAATATTAATTTCTACAGTTCTCACTTTCTATTTCCTTGTAATATTTTTTATTATTTACTTTATAGTATAAGGAGGCAAACGAGCAGTCAGAGCCATTTTCGTGACGACCGACGCGACGGCCGTAGACAATATTCTATATCTAAATCTTCAAAAGTGACCCAAGCATCTTGCGTTTATTGGAGCAGTAAGTAGGTACGATTTAGTTAGCGTTCTAAGAATGTACTTTTATATTTAAAAGTGTTTGGCCTAAAGATTTTCCAACATCTGATGCGAGATAACGGAATGGAGCTGAGTGGTTCGTTAAATAGATTGGACTTCATTGATAACATTAACAAGTGCAAAAGGAAATGTGAAAAACCGGCCATGTGCGAGTCGGAATCGCAAAGGGTTCCGTACTATTATCTATAAAACGGCAAAAAAGATATCAGCTGCAACGATGCGTCGCATAAATTTTTGTTTTCTTTTAATTTCATTATTTATTTTTTAAGTGAATAAATAACTAAATATCCAGTGAATATTTCTGACATGTTCTAACCGTTACCCTTATCAATATAGGGCAATTAATAAGAAGCATAAAAATTTGTTCCATGGAGGCGCCCTTAAATTAAATTATTTATTTTATTATATTTCTCAGTATATTTCTGTAGTAGCAAAATAAATACATCATCTATGAAAAGTTCAACTGCCTGATCACGGTTCCTGAGATACAGCCTGGTGACAGACGAACGGAAAGACGAACGGACAAACAGCGAAGTGAATAAGTTTGTTTGTAGTCGAAAGTTAATACATGATTTCATTAATATTTTCAAAGCGAGCGAGCGGCCAACTTTAAAGTTACAGTGCGCTGTTGAGTTTTGATTTAAAAATAAAACCTTTAAACAACTCGCCTCCTAACTTTAGCGTAATTATCGGCTTCACTTGTACTTCCACACCAACGATTAATTCACTTAAAACTTTAAAAGTGCAATTATTGTTCTAGATGCAAAGAAGAAAATAAGAGTTGATTTCATAAGCTTTTGAAAACTTTTACTCAATACAATGACAGTAAGTAATAATATTGCAGTTTAATCGAGATATGGGGTAGGTGAAAAATACAACGTACAAATATATACGTTTGAATTTTCTGCCTACCCAATTACGGAACTGTCGTGAGATGTGCTATTGTTGTTGTTGTACAATTACGACATTTTAAAATTTCAATCGTTCTGTTACTTTAAAGTGGCTTTGGTCACGGGAAAATTGACTATCCATTGCTGATGTTAAGTAAAATAAAGATCGAGTTTATAAAAGATCCGATCGGAAAGAAACCTTTTCTACTGGTATGATATTATGTATATGTATGGTGACATCATGAAGATGAGAATGAAAGATGAAGATGTGAAGATCGAGGCGGCGCGGCGTGCTATGGGAGAGGCCTAAGTCCAACAGTGGACTGCAATAGGATGATGATGATCATGATGGTGACTTAAGATTTCATGGTACCTATAGATATTATTATATTTTTGAAATTTAGCAAACATTCTGCCAAACTATTGTAATACGAAGATTCGGCAATTTGGAAGAAAAAGTAATAATAATAATAATAATAATAACGTTTATTTCGGACCAGATCCATATATTTGTTAGTAACATCGAAATACTTAAAACTATGTTAGTAAATACAGACATTATTTTCACAAAACTATTATGTCTGATGGCGATGTATTATAAACTACAGCCTTATTGACTGTATTCACAGTATATCTGTGTGTAGGATCATTACCACGCACAGCCGCGACTCTCGCATTGTTTATGGGCAAGAGCTGAAGAAAATTAATTGTGAGCCTCGAGCACTTCTCAACAATTATGAGTCACTTGACGTGTTGTCCCGCGGGCGCTCGTCCGAATTACGGAGCCGTTGTAGCTGATTATTCCGTTTTTTTATGGTATAGGGGGGCAAACGAGCACTCGGCACTTCATGGCACCGGCGACTTACACACCGCACGAAACGCGACAGCACAGCTGTAAATTTACGCCGGTCTCGAGTAAGCGAGAGGCACCTCCCGGTCGTACCGGCCCAATTCGGCTACATGTATGCAGCGTGGCACTACCTCTTACTAAACTTACTTCCGTTGCTCATAAATGACTTGCACGCCCCGGTACCGTCTACGAGACTATCTGGCGACGTATATCGAGCTAACTGATCTGGGACCGGAGGCATGAAAGTAAACTTTGTGTTATGTATTTTATTACATTGCGTAAAGTTGTTTCACTTTGTTGGGAGCAGTTTTTTCTATACCCCGAGTTTATGAGGAGATAGATGTTTATCTCTTATCGTAAAAATATTTTCACTCAAAATAGGGATTATTCCTCTACCGCAGCGTTTTGATTGCAAAAGTTTAAATAAAAATATAGCTAAATAAAGAGCGACCAGTTAGTTCATTAGTACTGATACAAATACTCCATAAATCATACATTGCCCTTGAGTTGCCGTAACACAAGAAACTTTAAACACACAAAATTATTTAAATTTCACCTTCACAATTTTTAACAAACTTTTTTACGCGCAGTAGTAGGGACAAAAATCGTAAGGGTCGTTTTTATGCTATTCATAACTTTCTGGTCTAAATATTAGCCGTACCGTAGTGACAATGCTATAACCATATTACTATGGCTACTTATCAGTTTTTTTAACACCGTAGTTGTTGAGTAATATCAGTCAATTCCAGCAAGTAACGCCGTCTAAACGGTCTAAAATATTGTTTCGTACTATTCTCATTTTTTTGACGTAAAATTTTTTGACGTGAGAGTTTGGTTTGTTTTTAGGTCTCTGTAAGTTATTTTTTTAAATATCTAAATATTTACTCCATTCGTTTGTGAAAACTCGTAACGTAAGAATTTTTCACAAACAAATGCGTACACTACTTACGACTGTCTCGTGTTGGAGTCGGTTAACAAAAGTAATGGTTGTGTATAAATCACGTGCGCGGCGGTCGGCGTCTCCTCAGAGAACCGCCGAGCGCCGCGAGACAAAGCCATATTTATTTACAAATATTTGTATAGCCGCAAGATCATTTTATACAAAATTATATATAGCCCCGGTGACTACATCCCGCCATAATTTAGGCTCATCAAAAATACAAGAATATATTTTACATTTAATAATCTGTATGGTATCTGAGACTTTGTTTATGTTTAGCTTTGTATGTATATTTAAAATGCGTAAGGCCACAGATTACAAGCAACAAGTTGCTCACACGTTACAAGAAGAAATTAAAACGTACGCGAAGCTTACTAGCTCCACTAATGTTTCGATAAATATACAGTTAATATAAATGAGGAAGTCAAATTGTACCTAATAATTATTTACAAGGTTGTATAAGTGAGTAAATGTACAATTCCCAAAGAAGTGCTACTATAAAATTCATGAAGACACGAGGATTCCTTGTGTCCTAACATCCCTTTTTATTACGACTCCTGACATGAAATTTAACAAAGGTAAGCCTGCTATATAACTTAGTAACTGTTGATGACTAAATGCGCCGAACACTAATAGACTTTTACTATTTTAGGAAAAATATTATCCCTAGTTTCAGGATCGTGATTCGTGACAACAACGGGTGGAAATGAAGTGATAAGTTGTTGTGTTGTTGTTGTATTTTAAAACCCTTTTAAAGTGGTCCGTGTAATATTTCGTGTAAGTAATTTGCTTGTGTTAATGAAACAGACGTCTTTTTGTGTAAGAAGTTAGCTCCTAAGTTAAACAACTCTTTGCGGGTTAGTCGGTGAATAGAGGACCATTAAACAACATATTTGCGATCGTGCTGTATGTTATATACGGTTTTATTTCTACCTAAATGATTCGTTAATCTGCATTGAGAATCTCATGAAGATACAAAAAAAAGATACATATATATTATGTAGGTAGCATAGGATTGACTTAGCCAACCAAAAAACACGTCTACATTAGAACAAAGTATCTATACGTCTAACAGGCTCGTAGCAGGGAGGTTTTGGCTCCTGTTTTGAATCCCTGGTCGGACGAAACAAATAGGTTATTGGGGTTTTTAAGTTTCTAATAACATTAAGCCGTCAGGCTTAACGGAGATTTCTCTCCGGTCGTGTCGGATTGCCGTCCCATCGGAGAACGAGGGAATAAAGCGTGCATTAGTGTTTGCGCTGTCACAGGAGTATAGAGATATCCAATATTATCAAAAGGTTGCCAAGTACAAGCCACATACAAACTTAGAGTCCGTGAAATACGCGTGGCTTTACACCGCGCCGGTGTACAGAGCGCAGGCCGCCTTTTGTAACGCGAGAAGGCGGTTAATTACAGGAGAAGCTTCTAGAACATGCCCTCTGTGTGTGCACAGTAAGCTGTGAGGTTCATATCTCTCTGTATAGTTCTGTTAGTTTGAACTAGATTGACTAGATATGCCCGAATATTGTGCAGCTCTGTGGCAACGTCAAAGCGTCTCTGACAACACAAAAACACTGGAAAATACTGACGTAGCTCCTTCCTTAACTGTTATCGGCATTAAGGAATTAATGGGATCCCACCGAACACTGGAAAGTGAAGTTGAATATTTTACTTTTATTTGGCTTTGTTCGCACTCGGTTGACACATTTAATCGCTTACCGTAAAGCTACGCCGCGGTTGTCAACGGGATCGCTGTTATAGCTGCAGTTAGGTACCTCTTTTATTAATGTAAAATCGTTCACGGTGTCCCGGCCAGTCGCCGCAGTGTAATGCGGCTGATAAATTCGGGACACCCCACCACAGCGACCGAAGGCTTTCGTAGTGGTTTTAAACAGTAGTGACATGACTCTTATATCAAGGTCCAAAATCGAAACACACTTTTGATTCACCCACGGCCGTTTGAACAATGCATAAAGGAATTTGGCCTGCGTTACAAAATAATGCGTGTGCTTTGGATCACATGACTCATGACTAAAGTAAAACTTCATTCACGAAACATAAAAAAAAATTACTTGAAAAGCTATTTCTTCGCTCATAAACTATTTTTTTTAATTAAAACGTATATTTAATTATACCTTTCTGCTGTGGAAACGCAGAATATAAGAATTTTTCACACACAAATATGTATAATACTTACGACTGTCAAGTTTTGGAATCGTTTAACAAAGTAATAGTTATTATTGTATAAATCACGTGCTCTTGGCGTTTTCCGTGGCATCTACTCAGAGAGCCGCCGAGCGCCGTGAGACAAAGCCATATTTATTTACAAATATTTGTATAGCCCCAAGATCATTTCACACAAAACACTTGGACTCATTGGCGGTTTTTAGGATTACATCTAAAATATAAAAAAGTGCATCGCTACTGTGTGCGCATTTCATATATTATCTATTTTTACTTCACCATTTTGAAAGTGTCCTGTATAATAATGGTAAGATCTGGTAAGTCTGTAAATATTTGTTGAGTATATCTTTTGAAGAATAAGGTTTTATTTATTGAAACTATTCGCGTAGATGGGGTTAAGTTAGAATGTACAGCTCAGATGGAAATATAGTACTTTAGATCGCAATCGTAATCAGACTACACTAATAGAAGTAATTATTAATAAACAATTCACGTATTCCTTAGCTGGATACGTTATAGTCCATTAGTTGTAACTTCGGATTGTACGTCACTTTTACGGCAAAAGCCGATCTAGTATATAGAGTAAAGACCAAAACTACTTTTCAGAAAGGTAACCCAAACAGAATCTACGTAGGTTGAAAGAATGTTTTAACAACAAGGCAATAATTTCCAGTGTGATGATATTTCTTTAGAAAACCTTTCCTACAATGCTGTTTATTTAAGTAAAACAATTTGTTTGATATAAGCCTATGCGTTTAATAATTTATAAGGTACACCTAAGTGTATAAATGTATAAGTCCCTAAGAAGTGCTACTTTAGAATTCATGAGGACATGAGGATTTTCTTGTGCCTTCACATCACTTTTTATTAGGATTTCTGACATAAAATGTAATAAAGGAACCTAAGCGTAAATTTTTCTGTGGTTTATCAATAAAGTGCCCATTGTTCAACACCGAAATTTTTCAACTTTTACCTCTAAGATAGGTACGTGATTGGACGTGAAAGCATAATGAACAAACAGATATTCGTATATTATAATATATTCACACATACATACAGATATTCCATAGCGAACATTTGCAACAATTGATTATCAATTCTGATGACGTCATGTGCAATTAAAAATCTCTTGTGACACGAATGTGGTGTTGGCTCTTGAGCAAAAACACTACCAACTTTATTCATTAAGATGCTCATGGTAAGCTTTGAAGCAGAGGAACTAATACAGACACAGTACCTGACCTGTAAAAGAACTGGGCACTTTTAAAGTTCACGTGTATTTATAGACCACAAATCTTACGGGACCCAATTTAAATTAAAACATTTAGCTCTTCACGGGTTTTGTTACATTTGATATGCATATTTTATTTGAGTACAGAATATGTTGAACAGAATTGCAATCATTGTCTGTTATTGTACATATTCGAAGTTTAGCAAACTTTGAATGCTATCTACTCTCTTACGATTAATGGTCACCGGACACATAACAACTTGGAAAGGGAACGGAACCGTATCGCCTATCGCCTATGTATCGGCATCGCCATCACATCAACTCATACCACCAACCATGCATATCGTAAGCGCAAGCGTATCGGCAACGCCAGGTGGACTTCTGGTTGACGGCTAGGCGATAGGCGTTACGGTTACGTTCCCTTTCCGGGTAGATAAGTGTGCGATGACCACCGACAACCGCTGCGGTTACCAACATGTTTAAAAATGGGAAGGACAAATGTCTATCATTTTAAATAGAATAAAAAAATAAAAACAAACAGTTCTTTTTCATCACTATAACATATACAATATTGACAGATTGGCAAGTAATTAAAGCAAATTATTGTGATAAATGTATATCGCATCGGAATATTCATTTAAATTAAAGAGCTTTTGAAACGAAGTTAATTAAAAATAATACGAAATTACGCCCTTTTTATATGGTAGAAAGCAATATCCATGAATAATTATTATTCACTACATCTATAACTTTTCCACGCAGCAGACCCCATCGACTACGGCGAGATCAGCTGAACTCCTTCTGGAAAGATTGGCGCTGTCTGGCATATGAAAAAGAAGTGTGGAAAGAGAAAGAAGTAGAGAAAAGCAGCAGCAGTGGGACACACAAGGCTGACAATAATAATAATAAGAATATCTAGGTACTTATAACTAACTACGTGTTGTAGGCCCTGTTATTTTAAATGTTTTAGAATCTAAAACAATCCGTCCGCTTATAGGGATTGAAATTTGGAACTTGGTTGATATAAAAAAGTATGATTACTTTTTTGTACAGAATTATGCGACCAACAAACTCAAGTAGATAATTCGTTGCGCGTTGAATTTTGGTAAAACAAACAGATTAAAATTTGTCAAATTTCATTATTTTGGGATGACAGGCTCCAGAAGTTTTAATAACATTGCAGAACGAAAACAACTTTATCGAAATAAATATACTCATTCCCGTGTTGGTTTTTTTTCATTTTCTTCAGACTTTTTATTGTATTAGCTTTTGTCTTGTTTTTGCAGTTCTCGAATGGTGAAATTTAAATTTCAAGGTTTTTTTTTAATTATACATTTATTGCGCAAGACCGGGGGAGATGGTGAGCCATGATAAAGGAGAAAATTAAATCTACCAATTACAAATGAGGTCACGACCCCCAGCGTTTAGGAATCGACTCGAGGAGCAGGAGGGGTATATTTAAAATGTCACATTTTGTAAGAGGTAGTGCCATGTCGCTATGCTATTGATTTGGCCAGTCTAAATCGATAGCAATGCAGGCACGACAGGAAGAATAACACAATACATCGGAAAATCATCGCGAAAAAATTTGATCTTTAGATGTTACATACCCATTTAAATAAAAATTGAAATGCTGGCAAAACTGAGGATCTACCTCTCATTCAAATATCGCTGTAAGTTACTGCTACGCTGTCGCGTTTCTAGCGACTTCAAAATAAGAACACATTATCCGAAACGCAAAGATTATTCAATTCTATCACTTAACACCGGCAAATTGTTATCTGAGATTTAGACTGCCAAATTGAACTACAACTCTTATTTTTATTTATTTATGTCGCAAGTGTAGCGCGTGCACAGGAAGCACTAAAAGCGTCATGACCTGACCCTGAGGCTAAGGTGTGCAAAAATTATACAAGGCGCAGGCGTGAGCATATATAATAGAATAGAATAAGCATTTATTTGGTCTAATTACACTATTACACATTACAAATGGTACAGAAAAATAGTCAGTAAAAAAATGATATAAATTAATCATGATCATAAAATAAAAAAGAGGAAAATAAAAAGAATCATACACGTATACAGGGTTACTTTTTGGTCACAGTACATATACGTATCTGTTTTGCTATTTCTATAAACTATTAAATAAAATAAGATTAATAAATAACATGAGCATCAAATTTAAAACAAGTTTTATTGCGTCAGGTGGATGAAAGTACGAGGGGGGGTTTCTTTTGAATAAAAAATTTGTTAACGGGAAATATTCATAAACGAAGAGAAATATGATAATGTACAGGATTCATCAGCATCGTATTAAAAAATAAAAGTAAATATTAACAATTCAATTCGTCCACGCGACCCGTCAAAATGTATTAACCATATTCATTATTCGCCCATATTAAAACATCTCGCCGCTTCAATTTGCCAGAGTAATCCGCGGCGTGTCGCTGCGTAGCCGCTAACGATGAGCGACTCCACAAAAATATAAAGCTTCCACTTTGATAGACGTGAAATGTAATCCGATTGTTTAATGCTTATAACGGATATGTTAAGGTTTTGTGCACATGGTTGTATTTTAGATTGGCGAGGAAGTGGGCAAGTCCATCAGTTGTAAATGGAATTCGATGGGTGTGTGGGTCTCGCAACAGAGTCAATACCGACTAGTCAATACCCCGTCTATAGTGAGGTGCGTCGGACCCTTCAGAAGGGACATTTAGTCTCGATATGAATGTAATTGTATGGAATGGAATAAATGGATGTATACTACTACTTGTATAATGTATAGTGATTGGAAAAAGCGGAGATGTAACAATGCGTAGTTTAATCATTTATACTATGCGGTCCATACTTTACACATATATAATATACGGTTCATACGTTACACACATATATACTATACGGTTCATACTTTACACACATATACTATACGGTCAATACTTTACACACATGTACTATACGGTCCATACTTTTTTTTATTTACTTTAGTGAATAACATTTAAATATATTACGAGCGATTGACTTTAAAATATTCTCATTTCAAACATGAAGTATTACAATGCCCAGTAAACTTTATCTAGTCTGTTCCTTAGGGTTTCTCCGCATGAAATAGTTTCCTAGAGAGCCATCCATTTTTATTGGCAAAAGTGATTTAATGTTATCATCTTATATATTATGACGGTACATTTAAAAAAAACCGGTCAAGTGCAAGTCCGACTCGACCACCGAGGGTTCCGTAATCCAAACGTAATGCATGGTTTTCAATTAGTGTAACTTGACGCCTGCCGTTTAAGTTTACAAACGTTATATATGTTGCTCACACACATTTAGTAGGCAACGAATCACAGTTATAAGTTGATAATGATTTTCCCAATGATCTACATATAATTTACTAGTTTTCAGATTTATTCTTAAATACGTG
Source organism: Calycopis cecrops (assembly GCA_001625245.1). NCBI lineage: Eukaryota > Metazoa > Arthropoda > Insecta > Lepidoptera > Lycaenidae > Calycopis > Calycopis cecrops. The sequence continues at coordinate 18,253 of LUGF01030734.1, forward strand.
CTCTAAGTTCTCACTTCTTGCTAAATTTCACAACTCCAGGTCAACGGGAAGTACCCGATAATTTTTTGGTTTTCGACAAAGTACGTTTTCATACAAAATTTGTGCATAATTGCATATAACTTTTTATTGCGTTAACTTAGAAGTGTGATTTTTTCAAGGCATCAAGACTTAACTGACCTCCGTATTTGACAAAAATCCCTTCACGCGTTTTAGAGAAAAAGGTCTTGACATACGTACAGACAGACGGACAACAAAGCGATCTTATAAGGGTTCCGTTTTTCTCTTTGAGATACGGAACCCTAAAAATCTAAGCAGATTAGAGGTTAGAAGTTATTACTTCGGCGAGCGAGGCGAGAAAGGAAAGTACTAGTTAAGGCGATGAAGGGAATGTTGGGAGATAGTGTAAGGAAAATGTGGAACTTTAATTTTGTAAGAACTTACCTCAACGATCCCGTGGAAAATATTCTTTTGGCCCGAATTTCGAGCATTTTCGACGACTAATATTATAATGTGGTCTCCCTGCGGGGTTCTTTACCTCTAATTTTTGATGTTTATGGTCAAAGTTTTTGTCGTTACCGCCAACTTTCGTATTTAAGCGCTGTTTAATACCCAAACAACTAATGTTTATGGACTTAAAGATTTCTTTTGTAGATAAATTATCGCTTATGAATTATGATTTTATTATTTGTGTGCTCAGGAAATTCACCCGCGTAATGATAATGTCGTGGAACCATTTACGTTTTCCGGTTAGAAAGTGATTTCTATTTTATCCTATATTGTTATCTACGTAGACACTTTTGTGTCATATTTCATTTTATCAGGTCAACATTTTTTGAAAGAAAGAGTAACATAATATTTTTTATATATTAATTTATCACTAGCATTTCTGTGAACTGACAGTTAGTCGTAACTATAACAATATATTCTTCAACTCAGACACTTGACGTACGACGTACGTAAAAAGTTGTGCAGTTGCTACAATGAGACCGAATTGGACAACGACTGCGAAGATCTTAACTACTATAGATATCTTTCAGTCGCAGTCGCTTTACTTTCGTCTCTTCTCTTCAAAACCTGACATAAAGGTTTATTTCTAGTAACAAATACCAACTCAATAATTCTGAACTTTGAATTGAAGTCAAATCACCTACATGTCATACAGATTCACGAGGTGAAATCGCATGTCGTCAATATTCGTGGCTGTGTGTACAGGATCGGCGTTCACAAATCATGACGAGTATTACGGAGAATATCGCTTCGTACATTTTTATGTTTTCAGCCGGCGATATGAGGTTTGATGTATAATTTCTAACCAACGTGTGACTTAATTAAAAGGTAAGTCCGGTAGTCGCTTCTCTAAGAAAGAAAGCATTTGAAAAATAAGAAGAAGTAATTATTTTCATATCTATCCTTCATGAATTTTCACAATATGTATGTATAATATGATCCTCTATATTTTTTGCTCCTTTTGTACACGTGTCGAGGAGTAGTAGTAGTATAAGCACATCACCTGTTGTTCTAGTACCAGTTCTAGATCCAGCTACGAGTGAGCCAGTACATAGGATAGAGAAAGGAGGGCAGCGCATCTATATAGTCTCTATGCGGATGTCTATGGGCGTCTGTAGTCATGAAAATGGCTCCGGCTGCTCGTTTAACCCCCTATATCAAAAAAAAAAAAAAGTATGGTGAGAACCTAAATAGTATGTCTATAAGCTTCATGTGTGTATAAGCTGCAATCAAAGGGGACACAGACAGTTCGTTTGAACATAACGAAGGCGCTTGATCGGATTGAGAACAAAGCTTCTATTTCTAAGCTTCCTGCTTTTGTGCTTATTATATTATGCTTGTTATGCAATTATGTGAATCGATTGTCTGCTTCTTGACAAACCAAAGCATCGAGGCCGGTGGTGTACACTGTACACGTACTGTATGTTCCGTCCAGTGTTTTTTTCCACACAATTCTAATAATTTTAATAATATACATTCACAAATCTCTATTGAGGGCTGTGAGAATGATTTAAAAAAGCATTTGACTTAGGTACGTAGTAGTTCAAACCCCAGATGTATGTACGCTAAATGCTAACGAAATCTAATTGGTCGTTTGTTTTTGTACTATTTTTTTTCGTTTCAAGCGTATTTTACGTAGAAGCACAAGCTGTACACTACCTCAGTAAGCCGTGAAAATTTAATTTGCTCACACATTCGCCGCTCAGTTGGCGTTTTGATAAAAAAAATACTTTTCTTTTATTTCGTGAAATATAAGGAAAGACTGCTGAGGGTTTTTTATGCAGATGTTTTTATGTACTGTTATTTTGTAAGTTTTAGACTTCATTTCATTTTGATGATTCAATTTATAAGACTTAAGAATCCCGGTGATCTTATTTAATAAGAGAGAACGAAATAATTGTTTATTTGCCACACATTAACTTTATTTACCTAATCTATTTTAATGTCACAAATTGGTCCTAACTAGTATTATTATGCTCCGATTCACTAGCACTGGTCTTTTAATGGAATCTCAGGTGGTAAATAAACCACAAACTTCATTTTAGATTTATAGTTACCTACTTTATTACGTCTCTGTAGAAATCTCTAATAAAATTTAGCAATGAAATTCCCACATGAAATTAAATGTAATTTAATTAATCACTGTTAAGTGCCTTGTAAAACCAGGAAGATAAAAAATAATAATGTGATAGCACCAAGAAACGCACCCATCGTGATGTTCTCTTCAGCAGACGCTGCTTAACTTAATTTATCGGATAAGAGTAGTTGTTGTAATCAAACCACGAGAGTAAAGTAATTTATAATTTGAATTTCAAGCTGTTAAGTGAAACAGCGTAAATTCCAAAGTAAATCAAGCCTAAGAAAATAATTAAATAAATTCTGTATTTGTAAGTGATCGATAAATTATAAGCACCAGGCACGCCACATTTTAAAGTTAATAAAAATGATCTAAGTACGCATTAAATATACTTTCTTATGCGGGAAAATGGAATATATAATAGTCGTAATTGAGAAGATTGTCCTGTAATTTCAGGGGCAGTGCAGTGCAGATGAAAGTGCAATAAAATCCAGGCAGATTATTATCTACAGAATATTTATTTTTATTTATAATTTTTATATCTATAAGTGTATACTTATACAGGATGACTGGTGAGACAGTTTCAAGACTGCACC
>LUGF01030734.1:21586-31677 GCA_001625245.1 Calycopis cecrops
GTGATGAAAATGTCTCACCAGTCACCCTGTATATATATATATAAATAATAAAAAATGACACATGTTTATGTTTTAGATACACATATTATTTTATACTGAATTAATTATTGATGCAATTTGAAATATTTTATAAGATTGTTAATGTACAAAATTACTTAGTTATTCTAATAAAATGACATTAACGGTATGTTAAAGTAGTGGTAAACTGTGTACAACACAGTTTATTTATTATATTGTATAGTTTATAATACAATATTTGTCCTCTGTATAACAATTCACAAGTTATTATTTTTGTTTTTCCTGTCATCTTATTTTCAGCATTTCTATATAATGCACTTTGTATGCTCTTTGATATGCTCTAACATCTTTCAATGAACGTCGATTTGGCTAATGTTAAGTTATTCTACAATTTAGACAGCAAATTTCTCAAAAGTACAGTATAAACCTTCTTGCTGAAAGTATTTCTAATCACTAAAACTACTCGAGCTTGTCTCACACAAGATCCCATAAGGACATACTCACGTAATTCATTTCGTCAGCGTTGACAAAGTTCCGTATAATAAGTCGGAGGCCATCGCACAAAGTGATGTAAGTAAAATTCTCAAACTTAATTGATGAGCCACTCACGACGACGACATTAGGTTATAAAATTTGTGCCAGAGTAAAATGATGCAAACATTATACGTTTTATGAAAAAATATTGTCAGATTAAATAGGGGCTTTTTAATTAAAAAAAATATAAAAAGTAAGTTTTTGATTACAGTTACTTATGGGCTATCTATACATATAATAAATCTGTAGAAGGTTCAATTCTGTACATTGAAAATATTGAAAAAATAAATAGCAGGGGGTGATACTGGATTGATACCAAACCCAAATATGCGATTAAAAAATTTTTTGTCTGTCTGTCTGTCTGTCTGTCTGTATGTTCAGGCATCACGTGAAAACTAACGGTTCGATTTCGATGAAACTTGGTATAATTATACCTTATTATCCTGGGCATAAAATGGGATACTTTTTATCCTGGAAAAATACGTAGAAAAAAAAATCCATCCACGCGAAGACCGACATCCGCGCGGACGGAGTCGCGGGCGGAAGCTAGTTATTACTAAATATTCAGCCATAAGGGTTGAATATTAACGTAACTAGTAATTAAATAAGATTATTTATTTAGATTCGGATTCTGCACTTTGAATTTGATCTACAAACGTTTTAAATTTAGTGGAGGTGTGTAAATGATTTACAGTTCCAATAAAGTTTTGATAGTCCAGACACGTTCGACTCGCAACTCGCTCACAGGGAGCAGGCCCGGGTGAAGTTTTTAGTTGCTATGATCCTGCTACTAACATTTTACTAGACTTTAGGAAGCCCGCATTATTATTGGTTTTTGCTGATTTCAACAATATAAGGGCCTTAGAGACCGAGAAGCCAGTGTCATTTATACATTACTCATCCATGCAAATTTAATAAATACTCGGATCCGGATTTACTTAAAAAGGGCGAGGATTTTTCTGTTCCAGCAAATTAAAAATAATAGATTTCAATTTAAATATTCGTTCTAAGTTAATCCAAAGTCCACTTATAGGGATTTGAATTTGGACCTTGTTTGCTATAAAAAAGTGTGATTACTTTTTTTTGCTACATAATCATGCGATCAACAAACTTAAGTAGGTAATTCGTTGGGTGTTGAATTTTGTTAAAAGTATCTGATTAAATTATGTCAAATTTCTTTATTTTGGGATGTCAGGCTCCGGAAGTTTTAATAGCATCGCAGAACGAAAACAACTTCAACAAAATTAATGTACTTGCTTCCGTGTTGGTCTTTTTTGTTTTCTTCAGACTTTTTATTGTATCGTCTTTTGTCTTGTTATTGCAGTTGCTATCTCATGTGCTTGCCGCCATCTCTGCCCATGGTATTTTATGGGTTATTGATCGGGGTCAGTGACATTATGCCGTCAGGCCCACCTGTAGTTACGCCACTGGTTATTGTTATTATATACTTTTGCTCAGCAGTGAAGACAGATAAAATGATAATTATTATAGTGGTAGTAATAATATTAGCCTAGTTACATGTTATATTATACACATCAGTCTTAGTTTTAAGTTTAGGACAACCCCGAGCTCAAAAGTGGGTCGAACACGATCCTTAACAGCGAATCTAGTAGAAGATTGAGTGATGTGAGCGTAAAATAATTAATTAGTACTAAGACGTCTACGAAGCTACGAGATTTTAATTGTTATTTATGTTACAATTAATAAATAAGAGAATAAATAAAAAAAATCTATTTTTTTAAACCATAATCATCTTTTCTGTTTCCATCGTTATTCATCTGTTTAATCATCAAATGCTGTGTTATTCACAGGAAGAGTGGGGAATGCTCACAAAGGACACCAAAGAGTCCATTAAAATATTCAAAATGACTCCCAATCTAATATTCTTATAAGAGATACCGTAAAATATCGTTCTCGTAACAACCTATGTTATCTTTCGCTTATATTTTTATAATATGTATGTAATTTGATTTATTGGAAAACTTTTAGAATACAAGAACATATCGTCCATGCTCACCATCAATAAAATCGATCTGTGCAGCGTCAAAAAATACTAGAACAGATTCTAGTACCAAATAATATTATTGGTAAGTAATATGTATGTTACTTACTTTTGTTTATTTTTTGTTTTTGTTACATTACGTCAAAACTCGAAATAATTGGCCGAAACGCAAAGACTGGTAACTTACCAAATTCTTCTTTATGTAAAAACTATCCTGTATATAGAGATCAGCGCAGAGATCAGATCAGTAATTGAATGTATACAGGAGTCTTATTCAAATGCCAGGCACTTACCCAAATAATATGTGAGCTGGTGACCTAATGAAGTATAAATTCAAGAGGCGCTGCTATAGATTACATGGTGAAGGGATCTGGCGAGAATCGAGTCGAGAACTATTCACTCGCTGTCATGTAACTTCGAGGAAAGCATTTTCAAGCAAAGACTTCAAGCACTTTAAGTGTTGCTCGGTTTTAAGTTTTACTACAGAATGATAATATTTTATTTTATAGATAAAGAGAACATAGTGGCTGTGATCGCATTACACAAAGAAGTTATGGAGCCCAATGCAATTTTTAAAACTCTCCATACACTTGGTGGTGGTGGTAATCAAATATCTGTATATCGGGCCATTAATAGGTACAATGAAACTTCCTCTGTTTGATACAGAGAAAGATCTAGCCGTCCACGCAGTGTTCATACGAAAAAGGTGGTCAAAGCTATAAGGGAAAGAATTCTAAGAAATCCTGTTCAAAAGCAAAAGATTTTATCTTGGGAAATAAAGAGCACCTAGATTCATGTGGTGTATTTTAAGAGATGACTTAGGACTTGCAGCATGACTGATGAAATGATAAATTAAATATGAATAGGGTGGTAAAACGAAACAACTACTGAAGCGGTATGCAAAGGGAGATCACAGAAAAAGTTGGTTACGGATGAGAACATTTTTAAAATTGAGCAATATTTTAACAAACAAAATGAGCGTATTTATGCTCAAAGCTCTAAGGAAGCTTCCCAATTAGTCGACAGAGTGCAACGTGAGCATTATCCGACTTCAGTGATGGTTTGGTGGGGTGTTAGCTACGAAAGAGTGACGGAGCCATAATTTTGTGAAAAAGATGTTAAAACATAGGCACAAGTGTATCAAGATATCATTCTTGAGAAAGTAGTTAAGCCCCTTAATAACACCATGTTCAATAACCAAGTATGGTCCTTCCAGCAAGAGTCGGCGCCGGGTCATAAAGCTCTGTCCACGCAGTCTTGGTTGGAAGCGAACGTCTCGGATTTCATCAGAGCTGAAAACTGTCCGTCGTCTCGCTAGATCAGGGTTTATGGTCAGTTTTAGAGAGTACAGCTTGCTCTAAACGCCATAATAATTTGGAGGTCCTAGAACAATCCTTACGAGTGGCAGTGAAGAATTTCCCGATGGAAAGAGTGCGTGCTTCTATTAATAACTGGCCTCAACATTTAAAAGACTGTATTGCAGCCAATGGAGACCACTTCGAATATGCTTTTTATATTTTTAATTATTTTATATTTGTGTATTAAACTAACACACTTTAAAATAAATAAATGTTATTTGCAATTTAAAAACTCAATTTCTTTGTAACATACTATGTATATGTGGTTATACTATGTAGAACCTATGGTAACCAGGCTCAAATTTTACTATTATCATAGATAATATGTTTTTATACAATCTTACATAGATTGTCAATAATCTAAAATATACTTTAATCGACTTACAAAATAGTTAATGAGACTTTTCACCCTATCTATAACAACACAGACGTCAACATTACGAACTATTGTGAAGCTATAGCGAGCTGTCAAATTGTGAATTTAGTGGTCCCGTGGACTTTGTTCAGTACAGTTTTGACAGTACCAACGAGACATCCGAAATATGTAACCAGTAATATATTGTGAGTAATAAGTGCCAAATTCAATTAATTACGTCAAACTTTCTGGTCCATTTATAGTCCGTAAAATGAGCCTGCTTAATTATTATTATTGTGTTTTTAAGCTTTATATATCGTAGTGTGACTTGATCTAGTACTTAGTCACGTACTGTGCTTTTTAGAAGTGAAACTTCTTTAGATATTAACCACTAACCAAGAGGTGCCACGTTTGTTCGTGTGAAATATGCCATGTCTGTACAAAGTTAAAAAACAATTATAAGCTTGATTGTAGTAGACACTAAAAACAAACATGTGCCCTGTTGCTGACAGATCCGGCACCTCAGTATAGGCGGCCGATGGCACCCGCGGGGTTTTAGTGGGTATTCGGTCTATCCGGGAGTCCCACACACACCCGCTGGACCTCACCCTCGGTACGGTGGCAGTGCATAAATGCATTTCCCTGAGAGAAAGAAAAAAAAAAAAGTCACTAAAAACATGATTTCATTGATATCTTGAATCTACAAGTTTGGAACAAGACAGTCGCTCGAGGGCCAACTTTACAGTTACGGCTCGCTTTAATTTCCAAATAAAAACTTCAAACAACTCGCCTCCCAACTTTAGTGTAATTATCGGGCTCAATTGCACTTCCATATCAGCAATTTATTCACTACAAACTGCACTTATTTATTAACGCTCGATTCAAAAAAAGAGATTTTTTCTTAGCTTTACCTACATATTTTTTTAAGAAAAAAATAGACAGTTTATTAATTATTAATTAATATTGTAGTAAGTATATTCAAAGGTAACAAAGTGGCTTTGCAATCCAATTAGAGAAATTGCATGAAGTTGATATTGTTGTACAATCAAGATATTTTACAAATGCTATTGTTCTGTTATTTTTTATTAGCCCAAAGTAGGGCGCCGCTAGTTCCTTACATAACAAAAGATTCTTAGTAAAATAAATAAAGAATCGTTTTATATTGTACATAGCGTAAGGTTTTCTATATAAGTAAGGAGGAGAGGTCTGGCCTTTTCACCGAGGCCAACCTGTCGCTGGAGAGACCATTTTGTTTGTAGATCCGGGGCCCTCAAATTATAGCGGCAGGGGTTTAGTCGGTAGAGGTAATCCAATTGCTGACCGCGACTTATACTTATACTTATATAGTAATACAATGAAATATGCAACTATTTTATTTTATCTCGACGAACCTAAAGTGAGAAGAGAGTGGGTGGAAGTGATGTTATGATATAGATACAATTCACATAAATATTTGACCTAGATACTATACATTATTTGTCAGTAAGTACGATATAATTTATCAAATAATCGTAACCTTCAGCTACATATTTCTCGAGAGAGTTACGATATGAACTATAAATATTTTTGTACATTAATCATACGTAAGCGTTACGTTATTATGATATATTTCTTGTCAGTGATGATAAAAAGACTCATGATGTTTATAGATGAGACCAAAACATTTTTCACTACTTTTGGTAATTGGATACAATATGTGGGGTTTTTTTGTGTGGTCTCCTGTTTAGAATAATTTCCAATGTGTTGACTGTTTTTCAAATTGTTTTTGTGAGCAAAAGTGAAGTTATAATACAGCCGATCAAACCCGATAGCTTCAGAAAATCCGCGAAATCTTACTATTCTTAAGGCTTTAGGTAAAAAACGATAGTATAGACAAAATTGGTTAAAAAAATAATTTTATTTAGTGATAATATATTGATGTGTGCTGTTGGTGAAAAAAACTAGGTGGAATGTAAAAGATTATTTTCCTTAAAGTGAATTTTTCCTTCCTCCTCCTCCTCCAATCCTTTAGAAAGAACAAAACATGGTAACACAATACGGAGCGCGTTACTTTTGGTTAACTTAACAACAAACTTACACCGTAAAATAGCGGCAATAACAAAGAATGAAGTTACACAATAATATTTCTTAGGAAATTGAAAATGTATTTCTTTCATTGAATGAAAGGCGACGGCAGAATTGAAAAATCATTGTTGAAGAATTAAATCCGAGTCGTTATTGTATCGAGCGAACTCCGCAGTCTATTCTATTATTTAGACTGGTAGAGCAGTATATCGTACTCCTTAAAATATATTGTGTATGCAATCATAATTATGTGGCATCCTTATTTTTTTGTGACGCAGAGGAATACATTTAAGCATAGGATACCTAGGAGCCCTAAGTGTTGAGACTTACACTTAGTTCAATACTGACTAAAGCCCTTCGGGTGCCTTCAGACGCCATAACTGGAGGGTCCCGGATCTACAAGCAACCAGATCACCCTAGCGACTGGCTGGCCTCGGTGAAAAGGCCAGACTTCTCCTTGGGGACCGTCCGGACGACTGGCGGAAATTGTGCGGACGGAGGAATATGAAATTTGGCACACGAATGACGAAAGGGATAAGTCCGAGACGGGCGACAACCATACGCCGCTGGCGACACGTGGATCCCTACGAAATCGGCGCGGCTGACCGCATGTCCCCCCCATTTGAATCGATTTCGTTGAGATTCATAGAAACCAGTGAAGTCGGCGGCGACGTGTGGTTGTCGCCTGCGGTCTGCAACTCGTCTCGGATTTGTGCCTTTAAAGTTTATACGTAAGATAAATGCAGAGAGCTAATATTTTAAAATAACGCGCTTTAAATTCAATATTAAATCATTTTAATTAAATAAAATTTAACTCATTCTACTTCACGCACACAATACTCCAATTCATACAATATTCGAAGAGCCCGCAAGCGCCAGATTTTCGTCATTTTATAAAAGCTGAAATGTAACTATGCGCATGTCGCCAACACAGGTAAGAATTATCAGCGAATATGTAGTTTGGGTCGAGGTTACTTTAGCAGATAATGGCTATCAAAGGTCTATTGAAATTGTACATTCTTTTTTTTTATTTCCAACAATTTTACAAACACTTTTTATTTTTACAATAATAGTTCTCGTCAAACTCTGAAGTTTGATGACGAGATGCCTTGCTTGCTGATTCGTTTTGTGGAATTGTAAAGCTTAATTTTTCCATATTTTCTTTGAAATAATATAATATACAGACAAACTTTCAGCTTTTATAAACTAAAGTCTGGCGCTCGCAGGCTCTTTCTCTACAATGTCATAATATGATATTTAGCTTGAAATTACATAAAAGTTTTACTTAGATCCATCTGAGATCGAATTTCCATCTACGGTTTCGTGCGATGTGCAAGTAACTGGTGGCCCATGGAGCTTGAAGGAGAATTTAACGCATGTAGGTATATAACTTCTATTTGGATGTCTATGGGCGTCGGTTTTTATCATATTATATATATGTCAGAAATGGTGGTACCGTAGCGGTTTCGGAAAGCCAGTGCCATCTAGCGGCGCTCGATGAAGTTAGTGTTGGAATGCACCGGAGCGATGTGACGTAACCGATAGGTGGGGTGCGCGAGCGGCGCGATCCTCATCTCACTTTACTATTAGCGGTCGGCCGGTGCGGACTACACCAAAACCATCACGCGTTCCTAGTGCTACAAGTACCTGCCTTCCTACGTTGGAGATTAGTGTTGAAGATTACCGTTGTGGCCCACAAAGGATTGTGTGACAAGAAATAAAAAGTGCTTAAAGTGTATTCGTTATTATTCTGCTCGATTACCCATACACGCCCACGTGAGATATCTGATGATAGAAGGAAATTAAGCACCCACCCCGACATATATGTATATCTTTCATGCAAAAAACGTAAGTGGAGAGAACTACACATGTGTTACTGTAATGTTTTTTTGACAATTTTTCGTGATTGATTAATTAGACAGACGGACAGATGGACATCGAAGTCTTAGTAACAGTATTAAATAATCCTAAAAATCTACAAATAAAATTGCCTATCGTGTACGTGCTAAAAATTACTGCAACTAAATTAAACTTAACCTACAACAGCTAAGTAATACGTAGTGGGGCAACCCGCTGTACACTTCAATGCCTCCTTGTAACTTAACTCTAACAAGTAACTGGTGCGGTTTGCTTGTTAGGGCTAAGTTAGAGTCTGTAACTTAATTAACATACTAAACACTATTCAATTCTACTATACAACTGAACCTAAAAATATCAGTATATGATATGTGTCCAAGCGGCTTTGTCTCGCTCTTATGATAACGACGTAAGTGACAGTTATGCGGTCGCGTTTCGTTCGGTTTGTGGATAGCCGGTGGTCCATTGGGTGGGAAGAGGAAAGGAGGGCAACAAATCTGCATAACAATAATGCGGTTGTCCATGAACGTCATTTGTTGTTAATCCTTATACTATTAAAAAGAAATGACACTTCATCAACATTACAGCTATTATTTAAAGGTTCACCATTATGTACTTCTTTGCTGCTTATTGTATTCTACTATACTGAAATAACTTAGTAAGCATGAAGCTTTTAAGACAAGAAAACTTGATAGACAATTTGCAGTGCCCGTATTAACATGTCCACCTTTGGGTCATAAAGATTCAATTAATACGCCAAATTTTAATAGGATTGAATAGCTCAAAATTATGAATTCTTTTGCATTTCTTGGTGTGAAACTATTCTGTAGCTATATTCAGAATACTGTCATCTGCAATTGCAATGGGCTATTTTCCTGTATTAAAAATATAAGCTTATTGAATATAATCTTTAATTAATATGATTTATGAAGTCATTATGTAGTGAAATAATTAGTAAATAATCAATATTTCATTTTAAAATCAATTTTTAAAAATACGTATTTTTATTCATGAGTCACGTGATATGAAACGACTTGAAATTGATTATGACGTCAGTATTGCGTGAGCTCTATGGTACCGTAATATGCGTAGTAACTAAGTTGTCAATTGTCATTTGTCAAAAAGTTGTAGGTCATAATTTTAATATTATGGTCACTGTTAAATGTTGATACTTAGTACAAATGTTTGTTATTACAAAGAGATTACAAAATAAACAAATGCTACATATGAAATAAGTCACATAAATAAGTCATTCACTACTTGACATTTAGGATACAGAATATCTACGTCACAGGACGCCATTTTGCTTAAAGAAGCGTTTTCGCGGGTCTTTAAAATTTTGAATTTTGAATTTAAAATTTGAAAGTAAATACTTGTCAGAATAAAAAATAAAAAAATGTATAAGTTCATTGATCACTGATAAACATTCTGGAGTGATTTTTGAAAACTTGGAAAATAGCCCATAAATGTGCCGGAAATTGAAGTTTTCGGAAACGAACACTTTACAAAATGTCGTCGGGTGCAAACGAAAATAGTTGATTTTTAGTACCTTTTACAACTTCTTTGTTTCTTTCTTACAATATGGCCCTCAAATAGCGGCAATGCTGTCGCATTTTGTAATTTATAAAACACCTAAGTATATATTGTAGATTACAGCTAAAGGTTGACTTCTTTAACATTTGAACGGTTATAATATCTGAAAATCAAAAACGAACGTACAAAAGAATCTCCAAAGCCGCTATTAAGCCGCTATTGTGTGAAGACACCGAGACAATTAGCAAAGTGCAGCCCGACCTTAATGTGAACCACAAAATGTTCTCCGAGAAGAATGCGTACTTCGTAGGTACATAATGTGAAGTTTAAAACATTGCTAGAAAGTATTAAGATAGTGAGAAATATGACT
>LUGF01030734.1:48335-76132 GCA_001625245.1 Calycopis cecrops
GACCCCATGTGAAAATGGGGTCTTATATGGGGTCATGAAATGAACGTTTTTGATTTTTTTTCGAACGCTCACCGTGATTTGAATTTCGTTCTTCGATATGTTATTTGATTTTTGTTCGTTTTAGGTTATGAATCAGTTTTTATCGTGCTTTTCACATTTCTGGCCGCTTTTCTCTGGTTTTTCGAAATAAATGAGGTGAACATCTGGCTTCAAATACTTGTAATTTTGTTAACTATTATTGTCATGTATGTTTATAATAAATAAATAGAATTTAAAAACAACTTTGTATATTGGATTCATTTGGATTCGAAACTTCATACGACCCTATTATAGCTTACACAATATACAGGTATATTTTATATTTTAAAACAACTAATATTAATAATCCTAAAACACTTTTTAAAACTAAATTAAAGCAAATATGAAGGGAAAAGATTGTTGATTCATTTTGATTCAAGCTTGAGTATATGGCACATAAATATCCAGGCAAACCGCAGTGCAATGAAAAAACTCATTTGAAGTAACTTATTGGAATTAGCTGAGTTACGGCTGGTTAATTTGGTCCCACTGTGTCACCCCTAAACAGGCAATTAAAGCTACCCAACTAATAACGTGTGCCATATTTCTCATGAGAATATATGTTTGGGTCGTTTCTATAATTATAATTTGTAAGAACGCAAATAGAGAGTATATCTATGTTCCCCTAAGAACAGCGAGTCTATTGTGGAGTGATTTATATGTATCATTGTTACTCGAAATTTAATGTACTACAATGATGTACTACATGATAGCTGTGCTGCTTTCATTTGCTATTTGCTTTAAAAGATTTTTCGTATCATAAGATCGTGGTATCGTAACAAAGTTGTGACTATACTGTCGCTACTAGTAGGGTTTTAAATAAACCTATTGGTTATGAGATGTATGAAGGCTATATCATATCATACACTTCAGAATAGTAATTATGCAGGTATATATATAGTCATCAAAAAACTTCGCAATTTTTTCACACGATTTTACTACTTATATCACTTACTACTTATATACTTATATATTTAATATGTATATACACTTATATCATTTAATATGCAGTACGAAAAGTACATGCAGCAGTAAGCGTATAAAAGTTGATGATGCAATCATCAACTTTTACTTAAATAAGTAATTAAACTACATCGAATTCTAAGTGAATGTCTAAAATTTTATTGTCTACAGTTGCACGTTCATGGCCAATTGATTTTTGTCTCCTCCGCTGTCAAAAAACGGCGGTGTTTTGTACGAAACTCAAAATTTTCATATGTTTTCCCTTATTTGATATTAATTAAAAGTAAATCTTACCACTTATTCTTCCGAATAATGAGAGGCAGCAGTATTCTGTGTCCATATTAAGATATAGAACCAAAACAGTGAGCATCCTGTTTTGGGCCGTGTTTCGGACACCGGCCCTAAACACGGGTACTGTTTTCGTAATGTTATTTTCTTGTTTTATTTCGAATCTGCACCCCGAATAATCTACGAATAATTAAAGTCAATTTGTAATCCAATTTCGGAAACTCAGGTTATTAAACAAAATTTTGAAATAAAGTTGAAAATTATTCGTTTGGAAACTGATGAAAATTATTTTTATTCGACATTGATTTGAACAATTGTTACTAAGTTGTTGAAAGATAAACTATTTTAATATTGATCGTTACCCGACTATGTCAAAAGGAGGTTATTGTGTTCCCGGCGTATATATGTATGTAGATTTGTTCATTCTCTGTTACAGCTTCAACGACTTGGTGGGTTCTTTTTACTCATGCACTCTGAACTTGTAACATTAGGTCTAGTGCGAAAATGTATAGTTCTAAATCCATTTTGTAATAAATCGTCATTTGTTGGTGACCCTGCACTGGTCTCACGGCCTGGGTTAACGCCAAAATTCCTGCAAAGTGCGCTCGAGTCATTAACGTTGGGTATTTTGTCGGTAGATGGTTTTGTGAGGGTGTGTTGTGAGAAAAAATTTCCTAGGACCTAAAAGTGGACATTTAGTAGAAAGAATATTCTTGATATCGGAATTCGAAATGCAATAATTTTTTATTTGTTATTTTTATTTTCTGAAATCTACAGGTGCCAACCCTATACTCAATAAGCTTAGACGCTAGTCTGCTTACCAGTTACCACTAGATCTGCATTATGGTCTAGTGGTAACTGGTAAGCATATTCAATAAAAAATGTTATTACGATTTTTAAAATTCTAGTAACAGCGCGAAATCAGAAAATTGGTAATATTACCTCATTTTCAACAGCCACACAAATAATTCTTTTTGCCTTTGTGCATTGGACATGCTGCTGCTAAATCAGACCACCAAAACAGATAGGAGTTTATTATTGTGTTTTAAATAAAACCATTTTCTAGAAATATTATTTTATTTACATGTGGTGGTATTATATGATATAAAAACACAAAGCTAAAACAATTACAATCATCATGTTTTACATAAATTTGGTCATAAATTGGGCAAATTTGACTCACCTATGACGAACACTAGCTACAACAATGGATAGTAAACTAATAACTACACTACACACGGTGCTTCATGTTACATACATAGCGGCACCGCACGTGTTTGTGTTGGAGGGCGCCACTACCTTTGTACAATAAGCGTTCGTTATAACAGGCCGCTGTTCCAGTAGTAATCCCCCAGCTGTAGCGCTCCACTTTTTGCTTTAACAAATAAAACCCCGTAATATCGAGAGTGTGGCGCGGCACGTCGGCTTTACAAATGTGCGTTATTTTTTGAAACTTGACTCTATGTCATTTCCATGTAGTTTTTTTTTAATTTTAAACTAGACGAAAATAATTGACCAAGGTACATCATTTTTAGCAACACCTTTAGTAGATGTTGTGAATGCACCAACATGTTTTTCTTTGAGAAAGCTCAGAGAGATCTGAAGTAATGTCAGTGCACTGCATGTCATTTTATATAATAAGTGTTGTTTATTATACTTTTCTCATACTCATATTTTTCAATATTTTTATTGTAATTATAGAGTCCGGTCGACCGAGCGGAGAGTGAATTCGGTCCAGTTAATAAAATGTTAATGTGTATATTACACAAAAAGAGGCTTATTGTTGTATGAACGTTACTTTTGAATGTATTTCTTTTGTTGTTTAACTAAGTTTAATTGATTTTGGGGTTTTCTTTAGCTATATTTATATTTGGCTATTATAAAAGTGTCAACTAGCTATTGCTATATAATATTTGATAAATTTTACCTATGCACTGTATGCATGCTTGCATGCTGCCGAACGGCACGACTGGAGACGTACCTCTCGCTTTCACGATATCCTAAAGTGACAGTTGTGCTGTCGGGTTTCGTGCGTTGTGTAAGTAGCGGAGACCCACGGATGTGGTGAGGAAATATGGCAACGCATCTGTATAACCTCCATACGGATGTCTATGTGCATCGGTAGTCATAAAGATGGCTCCGACTGCTTGTAGGTCCCCTTATATTAAAAAAAACTAATTTTATAGTTTTTCTGCCAGTTGAGTTCCTAACAGGCTAACCGGGACTTTAATAGAAAACCTTAGCCTTAAGTTGTTGTGATCTTAAGTCCCGTGAAGGTACTATGTCTTCGTTAATTATAAACAAGGGTAGTTCATAAAGCAAAAGTTTAGTCAAAAGATGAATAGTTTTTCTTATGTGTATGCATTAAAAATTATGAGCTTTATAAATATAATGTAAATAATGAATGAAATTAAATTGCACGAAACATAGTATAATACATTAAGATAAAAATAATATTATGAAGACACCGTACGGAAATATTAAATGTATTATTACATACCATATAAATGTAAAATAGCATTTATGAGAGTAATAGAATAAACTGTCCTGCATAAATCAATTAGTAACTATATTATGTATATATATAACTATGTTTTTGATTACACCTGATTTGTACAAAATTATAAGTTATTGTATAAGTGTTTAATAAAAAAAAAATACCATAATATTGCAAGGGGCAAAAAAAAATCACCGATATATAGTATAGCTATAACACACGGTAAAGGGTAACACCGATAGCAGCAGCAAAGATAGTAAATATATTTAAAAAAAAAGCTGTGGACAAATCTATATTTTGTTTATAAAATAAAGACGGCATACAAGCATTCAGATACTTTTGATTTCTATCATTTGCATAATTGTTATGCAGACGTGTTGCCTTCTTTCTTCCCCTCCTCCCCGCTCCAAGGAGTACCGGAACCTCACAAGCTGCACTAAATGCAATAGCACAGTTGTCTCTTTGTGGTGGTATAATGCTAGAGCTCTCGCTCACACACCTATCGCGAAAAAGATTACAGACCAATTTATAGTTTAAAAAAAATCGCATTTTGCTAATTAGTTTGTTTCACGTTGGCTTGTTCAATTGAATGCCTCCTCGGTGTCAAATTTTATGTTTAATCGTAGCCCTGCCAAAATAATATAGATATAACAGAGTGCAACGTTCAAAATGCAAACTAGACACTAGCGTTTGACTAATTAGTCAGCTCGATAATTAATGGAGTGGGCTGGTTAACATGTCACCCGACAACCTGCCATATCGGGAATATTCGCGTATGGGGTGGCTTTGACAAGTAATTGTCATTTGTCAGTCGACACAAGGGGTCCCAAATCAATGTGACAGATGAGAGTTGATTATCTGTCTTTGGCTTGTAACAGTGATATTGGAGTGTTTTGCTCGACGCAGTAATATTTAGGATTTTTTTTGGCCTCGATTCATATTTATTATTTAACAATAAGCTTATTTAAAGCCTACTGTTAAATACGTACCTAATGTATGCTTGACAACTGCTGGAATAAACAGTGATGCATAGATCCCCAGCTGTTCTAGATGTCGGAGAAATATGTAGTGTACTTGTTTAGGGAGTTAGAAAACTCGTAGCAATGCTACGGTAAGTGTAGCACGGTTACGCTAATCGTAGACGTGTCTAACTGTGAACAGAACACTAGATATAGATTATGTTGCCTTACTAACTATTTGGGAGATCATAATAAACATCTGGCTCCTATATGCAGTACCGCTGTTGGAGGGGGCTAATCTCAGTAGTTGGATCGGTGCGCCTTTGGAGATGTCCGATCCCTTATGAGAGACTGTACAGGCGTCGAAGACACTGCCTTGTCGTGGTTGTATGACTTGCGTGCCTCTGTGGTCCCCAAGACTATAACGGACAGGGCTACCCACATCGGACAGGCTTGGGAGGGGAGGTCAGACTAGAAGCAGCTTTGCTGTGAGGTCCCTTACCCGTCCCTCTGTATCAGCAGTTGGTGGCATGGATTAGGATGACCGGCATAGCGTGCTTCGTTGGAGCATTGGGACCAGGGGACAGGATGGGAAACTGACCCCATTGCACGCTTCCAACTTTGTAGTGGGGAATGTTCAGAGGCAGCTGGACAGTCCCCAAGGAGGAGAAGTCTGGCCTTTTCACCGAGGCCAACCTGTAGCTGGAGAGATTCTACTGCTTGGAGATCCAGGGCCCTCCAATTATAACGGCTGAAGGCAGGTGTTTAGTCGTTAGCCCAGTTGCCGAGTCACTGTACCCGCGGAGTCCTGGGTTGCGTAAGTAAAAGTATTCCTCTGCGTTATCAAAAAAAAAGTTGTGTAAGTGGCACGTCTGGGGAGATTAACCACGCCCACACAATTTCGCTTTAAAGGTACTACTACTACAACTACTGCGCGTTTCGCGCTGTGTGCGAGTTTCCGGTAAATGTGTCTGCAGAACCTCCATATGGACGTATATATGTATCGGTATTTTATTTAATTTTTATTTTTATTATATTATTTATTAGAGAAACTTACAGCTATGAAGATACATAAATAGTTAAATAACAATATAAATGCTATAGAAACATATCCATTTGAAAGCCAATTTCAAAGTTTCCTTATATAGGTAGTCCAATAGACAAAATTAAATTCACCAACAGACAACAATTCAGAACCCGATTGCTCGACTGCTATAATTATATAAGACAGAAAACCAATGTCACAAATAATAATGAATGTAAGATAATACGAAATGATCAATTACAGTTTTCGGTAGAAGTGTTACAGTTTTAATTTCCTCTAACAGTTTTGTGACCAAATTTTTAAGTCAACAGTTACATAATTTGATCTCCGAATTCGAATATTCAAGATATTGCGTCCCAATATCGTATTCTTAATTTGACTAGCTACAAAGCAACCGCATCACGAAATAGCCGGTATTTTTTTTTTGTTTTTATGGTAAAGGAGGGCAAATGAGCAGCCGGAGAAATTTTTATGACTACCGACGCCCACAAACATCCGCATAGAGGCTATACAGGTGCGCTGGCCTCCTTTCTCCTCCCACCTCCATGGGTATTACTACTGCAGCTCTCTTAAACATTAAATAAGTAGCTTCTATTCCCGGCTGATTTTGTAGATAAACAGGAATCAAGAAGTAGTTGATTTTAAAGCCAAACTAAGCAGATTTCAGAGATTTTTGTATAGTAGCATTTAAAACCATTTGTGTAGTCTTGATTCAGTGGTCTCTCCAGTTTAAGATTCTCTAAATAAATCATTCGAAGCTCCATAACTTCATAATAACCCCTTTGTGATAATTATAAATAATAAAAATGGTAAATGGTAAATGATGAAAACTTATAAATGGTGAATTGTTTTTTGTATGTAGATTTAACTTAAGCATTGTGTCACTGCTTGTTTTTCAAATAAAGTAAAATAAAATAAAATGAAAAATAAAAATAAATTATTTGATGAATGTATTGGATAGTTAGTTACAATATGGCCTTATTGATTTAGTAAGAGGTAATGCGATTGTGGAATTGCAGTTGGCTGGCATGACTTCTTGATCACATTATACCGTCTTCAAAGTGATCGCTATGTTATCGGGTTTTGTGCAGTGTGTTAGTTTCCGGTGGCATATTGAAAAAAGGATGGTAAAAAAACAAACCGTCTGCATAACAGTTACACAAATGTCAATGTGTCGGGTGTTTTTATAACAATGACTTTAAAATGAACATAAGGTACTCGTACATATACAATTTAAAAGTGTTCTTACTTTGTGGTTCACATGAAGATCGGACTGCACTTTGCTCATTGTCTCGGGTTCTTCACACAATAGCTCCTTAACGGAGGCGTTAGAGAGTCCTTTGTACGTTAGTTTTTAATTCACAGATAATACACGTTTAAATGGTAAAAGTTCAATTTACATTTTCAAATTGCATTGCTTTTTGTAAAATATCTTTTAACTTTTATTATATATCCCAGCTTATATTAAGCTTACCACATTCCTGTAAAATTGTACAAGCCGCATAAAAAAGGACATCCGTCGCTTTTCAACTGTACTAAGCAAGCGACAGTATATTTAGTCCTCAGACATGCGTGGTTCGGCTGCATTGTGCCAATGACACAGCTGCTAACTTAATAGAAAATAAATTAAAAGCAAAAAACTATTTAAAAATAAAATACCGCTCTAAAATAAAGAGTATAAAACAACGTTTTCATAGTACAGTATGTTTTTACTGAAATATTCAAATCATTATTTTACAACAGACACTTGATTGTAAAAAAACTCCATTGTAAAAACGTAGCACATTTACATCTGCGTCTGGACAGATTTTTGATAGATTAAAAAGCCTCACAAGTGTGACTGGCTTCTACGGTTGGCTGCTATTATCACTGACAGAGACAGAAGTGAACTTTTTTTATAAATCAAAATCATTTTCTCGTGACGTTTATGTCATGTTTGAGGTACGAATCAGGGGATAAGCAATTGTGACGTTTGTTGCCTACTCATATACTCAGAGTGGAAATAGGACACTCCTGACAGATTGAAGTATTAATTCAAGAGGCGCTACTATATTGTACTCTGAGGCAGGGGCACTGGCGAGAAGCGAGTCGAGAGATATACTTGCAGTTCCGTCACTACGGAGAAGGCAGATTAAAGTCAGGGCTAAAAAATACAATTTAACGTTTACCCGATTCTACATTTTATTACAGACTGATAACATTTTACTTCTTACCAGCATTTTTAATAGTGTAGAGAGTGAATTGTTAAAGGGAAGTCATTTTAATGGATTTAGAACCTGACAAAGGTAAGGTTGGTAAGAGGTAGTGCCACACTGCATGCATGCATGCGGTCGAATTGGGCCGGCACGACCGGGGAGGTACCTCTCGCTTACACGAGACTGGCGTAAAATGACAGCTGTGCTGTCGCGTTTCGTGCGGTGTGTAAGTAGCCGGTGGCCCATGGAGGTGGGAGGAGAAAGGAAGGCAGCGCATCTGTATAGCCTCTATGCGGATGTTTGTGGGCGTCGGTAGTCATGAAAATGGCTCCGGCTGCTGGTTTGCCCTCGTATATCATAAAAAAAAACATAGACTAGTACCTTCATTGCATATAAATACCACTTACAATACACTTTTAAAATATATACAGGGTAACATTTTGGTTAAAGACCAAATCTTAAAATAAGGATGTAAATATCATTCCAGGGGTGTGTTTTAAATTTGATTGTCTAATTGTAATATTTTGTTAAATAAAAATCGATTTGAAATGGTCCTTAAAAATACATCGATCGTTGTTCATACGCGAAATTTATCGACATCAAGATGAGTGAGGTCGGCCGAGCGACACTCGCGAGTCAGATGCCACGTGGTGACCAAGAAATATGTTTATAACATGGGACATAGTAATTTCATCTAATTATTTTTTATTCTTTTTTATTTCATAAATCGAATGTATTATTAATTCTGAATCAAACACGAAAATTTTGCCGGTGACCAAAAAATAACCCTGTATAGTATAATTACAAAATAAATGCATTCTTCTATAGATCTACAATAAGAGTAATAATAACACAAACCTCAATTTGTTTTTACGAAAATATAGAAAGCTGTCAAATTGTGAATTTAGCGGTCCCGTGGACTTTGTTCACTGACAGTTTGTAATATCGACAGTACAACTGAAACATCCGAACTCACAACCAGTAATATATTGTGAGCATTAAGCACCAAATTTAATTAGTGATCTCAAACTCGCTAGTCCATTTACGGCTTGTAAGATGAGGTGGGTGGCTGTGTAGTTATTATTTTGTTATTAAATATTATATATTGATGACGATCAGGCTGGCGCGGGTCGGATAAGTGTCGTATAAGTCATGGATGTGATACGTGATATCTAAGTATTATATGTATTTATATAATAAAAATCTTAAATTTAGAAAATTTCTTAGATTTATAAACTTATTAAATATATTTCCGTTGTCTAGTAACCATAACACAAGTCCTTACGGTACTTAATACGGGGCTAGGCTAACGTGGTGTGATATGTACAAAAAAAATTGCTGTACCCCGCGTGCGTTGCTACGCGTAGCGCTATCTTTCGAAAATTGGTCTTAGTAACTCAGAAACCTTTGTGAGCTCATGCACAACAACTATGCTAAAAATTATCAAATGACTAAATATATAATTTACGATTATAAAAAGAAGATACAGACAAACATTCATTTTTATATATTAAGATTAAAAACTGGTATAGACTTACATGTGCCGTGTCTCGTGTGGCGTGTTCGAAGCAATCTTATTTATGAGTAGCGTTATAAGGTTAAATATCCGAAGAAGGAACCGTTGTCTAACTTTTGGTGAGGAAGTTCCGGCCAGTTGCTGGACCGTCCAGTTGCTGATACGAGGTGCATAAAGGCATTGCAAAAATATAAAGAAGCGCCGCGGCGTTCATAATGCAGTACAGCACAGCAGAGCACAACTCTGCAGCACTATCGGTGCTAACCCGATGGCCCAGTATGGCGATAGCTCCTTCAATACTTAATGCTGGAACTGAAATACATCAGGGCAAACTCCTTAGTTTCAGAAAATAATCGAAATATTAAAAACGCTCTTTTTGAGGCTTCACGCTAAATTTAGTAGTATAGACAGAATTGTTTCATAAAATAATTTAATTTAATTAAGGCTAAATTGCTATGTACGAGACAACATTTAAAAGTTTAATTTTCTTAAATTCAATTTGTAAAAGCTTAATGTTTTCTTTAGAAAGAACTAAATATCCGCATATAATAAGGAGAGATTTATCTCTAGTTAACTTAGTAACAAACCTTTATCGTATAATAGTTGCAACATCAAAGAACGAAGTCCCACATTGATATTTATTAGGAAATTGAAAACGTATTTCATTCATGAGATAACTCATAACATTGAGAATAACACATATTTTTTATATTTTTCTCTTAATATAGGAACGTGAATAAGTGTATGTGTGTGTGGGTTTTAATATTTTTAATTATCATCACAGTTACAGCAACGTGTGACTCGATCAAGTAGTTGATGTATAAGACCTTTATACACATTATTACTAACTGGGCACGGTTAGCGGCTCGCCGCGGGGATCGTTTAACTAAAATATTAATATAGAAAATAAACTTGAATCTCCCAGCGCTGATTATTCACTTAAAACTTTTCCTCTTAAGGAATTTAATTTTTAAACTTAAGCTGTTAGGTTCTGAATTATTCATCTGAAAATTTATACAGATTTGCTTTAAAATAAAGAATTCATACAAAAAAGTAGAATCATCTGAGGGGAAAACGTGCTATAGGAGGAGTCTACCAACGTCCATAAAAATCTTGTAAAGTTACTTTCCTAGTCGTTCCGGACCGAGTCGACTGCAAAACAGCAATCGCAATACAACTTACTTTAACTGGTCTTTACCAATCGACTACAGAGCTGCTGCGCGCTGATTTAGATCGATATTCACAAGACTTCTAGACTTGTGCAGTCCTTTTCAGCTACCGCCGTTTAGTTCATCAAGAAATACCATAGAGCTGTTCTGTAGTAGTTCTAGCTACATCGTAGCTACACCGTAGAAAATGCTACGGCGTAGCTGTCTCGTAGTAAAAGCTACGTAACTTTTAGTATACGACAGTTTTACACGAGAGACCTTTCTCTGTCCTAGCGAAATGTGTATAAATCATGTGTCAGTAATTCTTATGCGAAAGTTCTGTTCACTTATTCCAGGGATATACGGCAGGGCTGGTTGTAGCTACTACTGGGGTCCATAGGTGGCGGATGATGAAACAATGGTAAGATATTACCATCAGCTGCTTCGACAGTCCGCGACCAAACAGCATTAAGCTACATTGGGCTCATGGGCAGGAGCCCTTATGAGGCCAATGTAGAACAGTCAGCACCAGTGCAAGATGTTGACTTAGGGCGGCAGCGGAGGAATATCTTAGATACCAACGGTGGCGCCCATAGGCCTAGTCAGCTGGCTTACTGCACACTCATCAACCCGCATTGGACAAGCGTGATGGGTTAAATGTCTGTTCACCTCCCTTTATAATGAATAGCACCACTACAACACGATCCCCAGTTCCCGGTAGCTTGGCTGTACCTGGCCAAGGTGGCGGTCAAAGTGAAGGTCGAGCAGAGGGTGCTAAGAATCCCCGGGTTACGGCAGGCCACAATAACCACCAACTGATCTTGGCGACGTACAATAGACGCACGCTACGGCTCAACGACAGGCTGGTTGAGCTCGAACAGGAGCTGAAGCACATTAAGTGGCATATTCTGGGGCTATGTGAAGTCCGAAGAAAGGGTGAGGACACCATAACTCTCGAATCGGGCCATACAATGTACTTTCGAGAAGGAGATCAGCCGTCGCAAGGCGGTATCGGGTTCTTGGTTAACAGGACTCTCCGTGACAATATAGTAGAAATGTCCAGTGTGTCTATTAGGGTTGCGTATCTCATAATTAAACTGACCGAGAGATATAGCCTCAAGGTTATACAGGTCTATGCACCGACTTAGACATACTCGGACGATGAGGTGGAAAATATGTACGAGGACATCTCTCGAGCTTACATTCCACCTCCAAGGCCCACTACAATGTTGTCATGGGGAACTTTAATGCTAAAGTGGGAGTACAGATTTACAGCGAATCGAGCATGGGGCCTCATGGTTTTGGCAGTAGAAATCACAGGGGGCAAATGCATGTCAACTTCTTCGAGAAAGAGGGGCTCTTCTTGATGAACTCATTCTTTAAGAAAAAGCCCCAAAGGAAGTGGACATGGCAACGCCCTGACACTGTGACCAAAAACGAAATAGATTTCATCATAACGGACAAACGGCGAATATTCAGAGATGTCACAGTGATCAATAAGTTTAAAACCGACTCCTACGAGGCACTCTGAGTATCGAGTTGAAAGCCGAACGTAACCGTTTGTTGAAGTCTACACTCCGGCCAAATCTACTCCTAAGCATTGTTGGCTCCGAACAATTCCAATTAAAATTGGAAAATCGATTCGCTGTGTTGGAAACCACAGATGACATAGACCAGAAACTCGAAAATGTGGTGGAAATCCTCTGGGAAGAAGGGATGAAGTTCTGCCAGGGTAAGCGTACGGGCAAAAAGTCTAAACTTTCCGAAGAGACACTCCGACTTATGGAAGAGAGACGCATAGACCAATCGCCAGCTTCGTCGGTAAACCAGGCTCTCAATAAAACCATAAGGAAGCTTGCGCGACGCGACCTCTGATCATTCAACACGCTCTCGATTATAAAATCGATAGAGCAAAATCGGGGGTCGAAAGTGTTCGTCCAGACTCTGGGCATAAGTCACCTGGCAAAGATGACAACATCTACGGGAAATGTCATCGCGTCTAAGTCGGAGGTTCTTGCGGAAGTTAAAGACTTTTATGGCAAACTCTACGCTACGTAGACTTCCAGGCCCGAACCCGGTACTGAGGACAAAAGAGCCACACTTACCCGCCATCTCACAGAAGTCCTGCCCGAAATCAGCCGAGATGAGATCGTGTTAGCCCTTAAACAACTTAAAAATAGGCACTTATAGTATATGTGGTTTCATTTAATGCCTCTCGCTCTTATCAACCCTGTATAATATGAGTATAAGATCAATTCTCGCCAAAGATTAAAGTTTGAAGGCAACTCAGTGATTGTCTCCACAATAGCTATGTGTGTCATTATCTCGTACAGCCGTGCACCTCGCATTGTTCAACGGCGAGATCTTAAGGAAGTTATTTGTGTGCCGCGAGCACTTCTCAACAATTATGAGTCAATTGACGTGCTGTCCCGCGGGCGTCACCTCGTCCGAATTACGGAGCCATTGTTGCTGAGACATTGTTCCGCTCCTCGTGAGTGTGCGGAAGTGAACTCCCTGCCCTGTTACCTGCACCACCACACGCTCTGTTACCATCTACGAGATGATCTGACAATAATATATTGTATCAAGCTAACTCGCACCTGGGCCTGGAGACTTGAGACGCAAACTTTATGTAATGTATTTCATTACGCTGTGTCTAACTTGTTAAACTTTATTGGGAGTTCTATTGTTTATGCCGAGTTTATGCGGACATGTTTTTATCTTGTCATGAAAGCATTTTTTTACTATAATACTGTAGGAAGTTATTCTTTTCGTTTGTAAAACAAGAAATTGGAATAATTCCTATAGGTTTTGGAGCCAACCAGTTTTTTTATAGTATAAAAGACAGAACAAGAAATTGGAATCATTCTTGTAGGTTTGGAGCAAACCAGTTTTTTATAGTATAAGAGACAGAACAAGAAATTGAAATAATTCCTGTAGATTTTGGAGCAAACCAGTTTTTTATAGTATAGGAGACAGAACAAGAAATTGAAATAATTCCTGTACGTTTTGGAGCAAACCAGTTTTTTTATAGTATGAGGGCAAACCTATCTAAGCCTTTTTCACGACTACCGACGTCCGTAGACTATCCGTATAGAGGCTGTAGAGATGTGTGTGCCCTCTTTCTCCTCCCGCCGTGGTCAGTTGGTTCTTCACAACAAATCCAATTTGAGCATAAATCACATATGACACATCACCCTTGCCTTCGCGTGTCGTTGCAATCGTATAAGGGTTAGTGTCTTAAACGGAGCTAAAGACGACGACTTAGAACGACTTAGCAAATATATTAAATTGACTATCGAGATTCGAATTGTAAATCATTATGATCATTTGTAGTTTCCGTCGCATCCAGATATTACGCCAACTACTAAACAAAGACAAGATCCAGACAAGGCTCGTATTTGCATTAAATTTAATTCAAACTAACAGAACTTTACAGACATAATATTATATTATCATTGTAATTGATATAGTTGAGATATGAACCTCGCAGCTTACTGTACACACACACAGAGGGCATGTTCTAGAAGCTTCTCCTGTAATTATCCGCCTTCTCGCGTTACAAAAGGCGGCCTGCGCTCTGCACACCGGCGCGGTGTACAGCCACGCGTATTTCACGGACTTATAAGTTCGTATGTAGCTTGTACTTGGCAACCTTTTGATAATATTGACTATCTCTGTATTTCTGCGGGTTATATGTTTTATAATAGTACGGAAAAGTTCATTGCTATCGCTCGTTAAAATATGCTTGTTTTAATTTTTTCAAAGGTTGGTCTTTGCATTCAAATTGATATACACATATACTCATTCAATTACAGAAAACACTCACACATACACACGCGTGCACATGCATGCCATGGAACAAATACAGATGCTAAAACTCTGTATAGTATATGATACATAATTTATTATTAATATTTTTTTCCTAATATTATTATACTGCAAGAGGGTGAGGGACTCGGAATCAGTAACACAGGTCTATTGGCCCAATATTTACCCCAGTCTACTACGAGGATCTTTTTAGGTTTGTTTATTTTTTAAGTTCCAAGCAACACAAAATTCAATTGAAATTCTCGTAGTAGATAAAAACAAACAAATATTATCTATTTATAATAACAACATAGAGAATGACAAAGTTTTCTGTCATTTTGCAAAAAAATGCCAAGATTACACCTTACTCAGAGTTTGAGACAAATGAGGGGTCTATAAACTTATAATGGAAGTTCTCAGATATCAAATTCAGCAAAAGATCCCAACTGTGTTCAGTAAATGTTCGGACCCCGAGGAAATATAATTGTTTTAAATGTGAATAAAATCGTGGCTCACAACTTGGATATAAAGAAGCATCTTTTATCCAATACGCACTTTATTCCTTCTGAAAAACATTTTTCTTCGTAAAACGTGAATATGAAGTCGTTATGTGTTCGAGAATATCTAAAATGCCAAGCCAGAGCGTGATATGAAGGAATAAGGAAGAAATGTGTTGGAAATAGGTTCACCGTAGATTGATGGAGAGTTTGTTCCGTCTTGACACGATATCCTGCCGAACCGACGAGAATTGAACGTTTTTGATTTCTTTTTACGGACACTCCTTGTGATTTGAATTTCGTTCGGTCATATGTTATACGGTTTTTGTGCGTTTTCGTTTATCAATCAGTTTTTAGCTGTAGACATGCTTTTGACATTTCTGATCGCGTTTCTCTGTTGTTTACGAAAGGAGATAAATGTACATCGGGTCACAACTACTTATATTATTTTCATTTATGTATATACGTACTTAGTAAAAGGTAATGACACGCTGTATCCATGCTTCCAACCGAATTGGGCCGGCACGACCGGGAAAATACCTCTCCCTCACATGATACACCGCCGTAAAGTGACAGTTTTGCTGTCGCATTTGAACAGTTAGTTTTTATGATGGTTAGTTCAATATAATATAATCTGGTCTAATTATATTACTTAATTGAGGCCTTTGAGTCAAAAAAGCTCAAAACAGATTATTTAATTAACAGAAAATCTTAAGAAAAATTAATAAAATTTTTAGAGCAGTAATAGAAGAAGAATCGTGAGGGTAGTGTGTATGCACTGCTTCATAATTTTCAAATTTAGAAGTTAAGTATATTATGTAATTGAAGAAAATGTCTTGAGCCCAGGACTACAGATTGTCTCTTATCTGATACACGTTCAGCGACTTTATTTCTTCATCTTATATAAGGTTGACAAAAGCAAGAGGCGTCAAATCAAACCACATGTTTAGTGTATAATTTCCAGGTTACTCAACAAAAATCGGATAATGATAGAGGAATAGTTTAGCCGCAAGAATATTTAAAGTTTTTTCTCACTTCGTTATCGCTGTATCGTCAGCTGTAGCTAGCTCGGGTGGCCGGGCCCCAACTATGGGTAGCCGACCTTCACCTTGCCGCTCGCTGTAGCCGCCGGTACAAAGCGTAATTACATTTTTTCGCTATTTAACTTCTTTGAAAATAGTATTTTCGTATACTTGTCGTAAACTTATTTTAATAGTTTCGAATTAACTGTAGACGCTTATAGTATAATATTTAGTTTAATTTAACGCCTCTTGCTTTTATTAACCTTGTGTATACATTTCTCGTGGTACAATATTAGTTACCTACCATACTCCTTCGATACAGTTCAATCGATACTCATGAAATTTTGTGCACTTATCGGGTAGATCTGAGAATCGGCCAAAATCGCGTCTCGATATTTCCACGGGAACGAAACTTACGCCGTTGAAACCGCGAAGATATATTTTCTTGTCCAAATAAGTAAATAAATGTTCTCAAGATGCAAACAAGAAACAGAAGTCTTTTGATGACTCCTGACGCCCATGGACATTCGCATGATTGTTACGCAGATGCGTTGCCCTCCTATCATAACATAATGGGCTACCGGCTACTCGTAAACTGCACGAAAGGCGACAGCAATGCTGTCACTTTACGCCGGTATCAAGTATGCGAGAGGTACATCCCAGGTCATGCCGGCCCAATTCCGTTGCATAGGAGGATGTAGTGTCATGCACCATGCATGGCACTACCTCCTCCTATGCAGCACTCCTTAAACGATGCGTGAAGGAGTAACAAACACACGTATAAACTTTCCCATTTATAATATTAGTAGGATTAATTGGAAACGAAATAACCTATACTTAAACTTCTATAGAGTAATTAAAGTCTGATGTCTGTATTTTAATGATTACATGTCGAAACTTTGTAATGATTGTTAGCGTGTAACTAAGTTCCACTGACTGCAAAATTTAAATTTTAAATTTTTTATCAGAAGTAAAAATTTAAAATAAGGAGGTAAAAGTCAACCCAAGAATATGTTTTAAAGTTTATCGTCTAATTTTAATATTCTGTAAATTTAAACGTATTTTATTTTGTATTTTACTTTTCTTTATTTTATAAATTGCATTCATTATTGATTCTAAACCAAATCTGAAAATTTGCTCGGTCTTCATTAAATAACCCTGTATATTAAAATATCTGCATATAAATATGCAGTTTGTTTTTGTTTTAAGGTGACATGTTATAGATACCTAAACTATTGGGTTTTTAGTTTATACATGAATACTATGTAGTATAATATTAACTTAGTTATAATGAATGTTAGCGAAGAAAATCTCAATATCCGATTAGTTACTATTGTATTCTAATAAGAGTAAAAAATCGATTCGGGTCGATTTACTTTTCCGGATCCTAGTACAAATAAAATCCTGGTTATTGCTAAATTTAATAATATAAGCGTCTTCGAAACCTTAATGAAATCTGACCCGAGGCTAATTGTTGAGAAGCCGATGTTATTTATACATTTCTCATCTATGCCGGCACCGTGCAACTGTAATGAATACTTTCAATTTAATATTTAAATTTGAAAAGAGCGAAGTTTTTTTTTACGACGAATTAGAAATATTAGATTTAAATTTGAATGTTTGTTCCAAAGTAATCCAATGCTCGCTTATAGGATTTTTTATTTTTGAACTTGGTCGATTTAACAAAGAGTGATTATTTTTTTTCGGTAAAATTATGCGAAAACAAACTGAAGTAAGTATTTCGTTGCGCGTTGAATTTTGCTTATTTATTTTTTGGTATAAAAAGCTCCACAAGTTTTAATAGCATTGCAGAATAAAAACAACTTTACCGAAATTAGTATACTCCTTCTTATGTTTCTTATATTTTTTGTTTTCTCTCAGAGTTTTTATTGCATTAAATTTTGTCTTATTTATAGTCTTCGAAAGTTAAATATATATTATGTTGATATAAGATTTCACAAGTCGTAGTCGTACTTCATTGATAAAGATATGGCTATGCACGAATGGCGCGTTTTGTGTGCCTCGAAAATTTCTGGTGGGTCATTGGATGAAGGGAGAAAGAAGGGCAAACGTCTGAATATCTATGAGCGTCGTGTCATAAAAATACTGTAACTGCATAACACACTATAAAATAATCATGATTACATCGACCATTTAGATTACATAAGCAACGTGCGTAGATAGCATTATGTCATTCCGCCAGCGGACTACAGCTCAGTAATACCCTTTCACTTTGATTGAAGGGATCATTGTCATGGGAGTACGCGCAGGATCAATTAGCACATAGTTGTAACTGCGTCCTTAAAATATTAGATGCTTACTATTAAATAGATAATAATATTATGATCATATTATTTTATGTATGTATCGCAGTATGTATCTATGATAAAAATGCTGTTTAATGTAATTATTATTATTGATTTTATGTACTTACTCCATACATTCACCGCAACGCAAGCGTCATCATACACATAATATGGCAACATGGGCCAGGGCGAAAATCAAAGAGAATATATTAGATCATATTTAATTTGTTTGTGGTATATTAAAATATATCGAAACCATCATAATATTATCATACATTTTAAAATCTCTTATCACCGTGTTTGTCCTCGGTGGCCACGGCAACACTGTACCGATTTTTACGAAATTTGGCATAGGTATGTATGTAATTTGGTCCAACTTAAAACATAATATCTAGGCTAAGTTTCATTTCTATTGCCGCGATATCATTATTGCCAAATCAATGCGTGGACCAGTCAGCCAGTAAATATATGTGTGTATATAAATATATTGTTGTTTGTTGTTGTTGCTATTATATAATTCACTAGCTGCGCCCCGCGGTTTCACCCGCGTAAATTTCGATCCCGCGGAAATTCATCCCATGGCATCCCATAGGAACATTTTTCGGGATAAAAACTATCCTGTGTGTCAATCCATATTAGTTTCTATGTGTGTGCCAAATTTCATGAAAATCGTTTCTGTAGTTTTTGCGTGAAGGAGTAACAAACAAACATACAAACTCTCACATTTATAATATTAATAGGAATAATTTGATTCTATCTTTGTCTATCTCATTTTTCAATTGCCGAACAATATAGGACGTATGATACGATTTTTTGAGTAGGAAAATTGAGAGTTCGAAAGGACTTTGGTGTTGAGACAATTTTTATGAGAGCCCATAAAGTTATGAGAGATTACGTCCGAATGATGCGCAGCTCTGGAGGAGCGCCAAAGCGCCTCCGGCAACAATATGCCGCTGCCAAAAGCTAACTGATCGATGGCATTAGGAATTTGCAACTGGCCGGTGGGCGGCGGCTCTGTATATCAGCTGCAATTCGATATTGCGACAAGCCGATACGATCCGATGACCTTTTTGAATTCGCAAATTCGAAATGAATATGAAATGAAATTCAAGAGTGAGATACAAAAGTATATTCAAAATAATTACTGTAACACGTTCAGGAGGTTCGTTTAGTAAGAGGTATTACTACACAAAAAAAATATATTAGTTGCAGTAGAGGGTGATTATCATATGATAATGATGATGGTAGTAATAATAAAATAATAACTTCAATCTTCTAGCAGCTCGAGTTTTCAAGACAGTTCACAAACTTTTGAGACAGCCTTGACTTTTAAAGCTGGTCGAATACGACCTTTTGAAGCAAGTCTAGCCAAACATGGAAAACTAATTGCTGCGAGAATAATAATAAAAAATTATATACCAAAAGACTGATTTGATTTCTTATAATAAAATCTTTTGTGCTTTCCTCGCAATTTATCTGTTTAATCATCGAACGCTGGATTTTTCATCGGAGTACCGAGGAGTGCTCACAAAGGTAACGTTACTAAACGACTAAGCGAAGGAGCCCATTAAAATATTCAAAATGACTCCCAATATAATATTCTTCCGGCTAGGAGATATCGTAACAACCTTTGTTTTTTTCTCTTACATAATTTATTTTATATTTATTGGAGAACGTTTAGGGACAGAGAAAATTTTCCATGCTCATTAAAATAATGCAGATAATTGCGACATTCCAAGCAGTAAAACCCCTTCGCGTCCCAGCTCTGTCTTATATAACTTACACTTAACTTAGATGACTTACTAACTTAGACACTTAACTTACATGAGTGCTCTGCTAGTTTACGAGATGTGAGATAAAAAATCACAAATCAAACAGTTTCAATAAAAGACGTTAAAATAATAAATTGTGGTTGTTTAATAAATAATATTTATCGTTTTTTTATAGTACAAGGGGGCAAACGAGCAGTCGGAGCCATTTTCACGACTATCGACGCCCATAAACATCCGCATAGTTTATACACACATGCGATGCCCCCATTCCTCCCCCCCTCCAAGGGCCACACACCGCACAAAACGCGACAGAAAGCTGACACTCTACGCCGGTCTCGTAAAAGCGAGAGGGATCTCCCCGGTTGTGCCGGCCCAATTTGGCTACACGCATGCATGTAGCTTGGCACTACCTCTTACTAAATGGGGACAGTTCTGCACTGCACAGGACTGCAGGCCCGACCTCAACTAGCTCTCCAAATAAAATGTACATTCTATGAAACGGATCAACTGCGGAATTAACTTGTTTGTTTGTCCGCTTACAAAGTTTATACCAATTTTATTTGTTCCTTTTGCCTTCGTCTGATCGATTGCACAGAGAAAAGCACTGATACTCGATACGGGCTTACCCGCTTTGGGTATTATTTGTACATGTTCTTTTACGTTGTTTTTAAACTCTTTGTGCATACGAATGTGAAGTGTAGTTTGTTCTATTTTATAGAATAGGCAAACATTCAGTTGTTATTCGAGAAATATTAAAAATGGAATTTAAAAGCTAACATAGTTTGTAAGTTAATTGAAGTTAAGAGTTGGTTTGTTAGGAATACTTTGCGATAATACTAAACAATATAAGCTTGTAGAATATTTATACTAAAAAAAAACAATTTCAATTTTGAATTACATCTTACAAGACATACTTATTCTATTGTTGTACATGGTGTGGTTGTAAATCTGTAGACATAATAATAACAACATGTAATTGATATTTTTAAAAGAAAAAAGAAAGATTTATAATTAAGGCAAACAACCATGTTATAGATGAGCTGATGACGTGTCATCCACAGACAAAAGGAATTAGAGGTCTGGCAATCACAAGGATATGTTACAATCTTTGTTTTTCCTCATTGGACTCTGAAATAGCAAGAGGTAGAAAATCCATGCCATAAGCAACTTACTTCAGTATTATCTGAAATAGGTTTTGGATAAATAAGCAAGGCAAGAAGCTTGGGGTGTACACATACTTATTTCTAATAAAATTAAATACATTTTAAAGATGGTAAATGATTGAAGATACTAAGAGAACTATAATATTCATGTAATGTTCCTAGGACAAATATAGGAAAATAGTAAAAATTGAAAAAAATAAATATAAATAAAATAGTTAGTTTTACAACTGCTACATATATTTATATGAATTATATGAGTGTATTTAAAACGTTGAACTTATCACGCCGGCGGAACTGAACGAAACTGATCATTCAGAGTCAATATAAACAGGCTGCGAGAGGAATCATAGGACCAAAGCCTTCCCTGCAGACATTTGTGTCCGGTGTAGTTTTATTTAGCCCCAACCCACAGGCTGTTAGCCCAGAAGTAACAGTAAAATTTTCAACTAGTAAAATAAGTCATACCAAAAATGTCAAGCATTTGATGAATCCCAGGTAATCTAATTAATACTAAATGAACAATTACAATTTTCAACAGAATTTGTACTGGTTTTAATTTTCTCTTATCGTATTGTTCCTCAGTTTTTAGTTAACTAAAAACAAGCAATTACATTTGTTCTCCGTGATAGAATATTTGACCCTCTTAAACATTCAAGAAGATTTTCACATCCCAATTCCCTATTCGTTATTGAACTCGCTACAAAGGAACCACAATGAGAAATAGCTAGTATTTTACTTTAGATTTCTTATACATTCAATATGCAGTAACTTCTTATCCCGGCTGATTTTGTAGATAAACAGGGATCGGGAAGTTGTTGATTGTGCACGCAAATTGTACAGAATTCAAAGGTATATTTGTATATTCTTGTTTCAGTGATCTGTCCGTGCCTAGATACTCCTAATAATTATTATTTAGTATTCAAGGCCGGGTAGAAAGATACTGGCGCAGTGGTACAGAGCACGGATAAGCGGAGCATGTTCCGCCAGGGATCTCTGGTTCGAATCCCGCCTTGGTCATAGATGTTTAACTTTGTTATAAGTATACCTATAATCAAAGTCTTAAACGTAACATTTCCTTAGTGTAGAAAACATATTAAGTATTGCTGTTGTCTAGTACCTGTACGGGGCTAGGCTAACTTAGTGTAATAAGTCCACAGATACTATTATAATTTGCATTTGACGCTCCATAACTTCTTGATTTCAAACCACTTTGTGACAATTAATTCCGGAATGTATTAGGTAAAAACTTACAATATGGTTTTAATTAATTAGTGAGAGGTGGTACGATTGTTGTATTACTGCTGGATAGCTGATGAGAGGTACCTCTCGCTCACATTATAATGTAGTCTGAAGTACCTCTACTCAACTACTCAAGTGGAAGGTATACTAATTTAAAGATGATGACTATACTGTCGTGCGATGTGTGAAAGGCCTATTGAAGGGCAGGGAAGAATTTTGTGCAGATATTTAAATGGGATGAACAGAGGGATATAGTTTTAACTACATATACATGAAAGTATTAGTTAACAAAGAATTTTAAGTAATAGGAGCCCCAGCCGCATTTGTTTCCTTTCGTAAACAACAGAAAAAAGTGATCAAAATGTCATGAGCACGTTCACAGATAAAAACTGATTGATAACGACAACGTACACAAACCGTGTAACATATCGAAGAACGAAATTCAAATCACAAGGAGTGTTCGTAAAAAGAAATCAAAAACGTTCAATTCTCATCGGTTCAACGGGATATCGTATCAAGACAGAACAAGCTCTCCATCAATCTACGGTGAACCTTTTTCCAATATATTTCTTCCTCATTCCTTCATATCACGCTCTGGCTTGGCATTTTAGATATTCCGGAACACGTAACGACTTCATATTCATGTTTTACGAAGAAAAATATTTCTCAGAATGAGCCTTCGTCGAAACAAAGTGCGTATTGGATAAATCTTTCTTATACCCAAGTTGTGAGTCAGGATTTTATCCGCATTTAAAATAATTGTATTTCCTTTGGAGTCCGAACATTTATTGAATACAGTTCAGACCTTTTTCCGAATTTGATATCAAAAACTTTAATTATAATATCCCTCATTTTACTCAAATTCTGAGTAACGTGTAATTTTGGTATTGTTTTACAGGAATAAGGGAAAACTTTCCCATTCTCTAGGCTATTGTAATAAATAGATAATATTTGTTTATTTCTTTGTGATTTTATCTATTGCGATGATTTCAAATTTATACGCCCCCGCTGCCCGAATCTGGCTGAATAAGTAATAAGTTTTTGAGTACTTCGGTAATACTGTATCTCTAGAATTGTAAACTATGTAAAGAGAAGAGATTTATTATTATTACCGAATAATGTTAATCTTTTTATTAAAAAAGTCACAAAAGATTATAAATTCCGTCGAAAATTCTTTAATGCTTTTTAGCCACAGAGTGAGTAATTTTGCCTTTTTTTGAACAATTTATTTAATATTTCTAGTTGTCGTTAAAACTATTATGGTTATCGAAACATTATGCGTTTTAAATACGTCCTCCTGCTTGTTGGCAAGTTATTACAGCGATTTTATTAAAATGTCGGCATAATAAAATTTACTTACGTTTTTGATATATTTAAGGTTAAGGATTATAATATGGCTTTTTAAATATCAAAATATTAATGCTCTCATAATAAAGTGAATAAAACTATTAAATTAATATATATATTATATGTATATATTTAACTTTTTGTTCCTAAATAAAATAAAATAATAATTATAAAATTTAGGTAAACAAACATAACGGTTTAGATAGTTTAGCAGTAGTAGGTTAGCAGCGCTATGACATTCCACCATACTCTTCCTATTACTGAAAAGTAACGTTATTGAACACACTACACACTATCACAGACGTACTCACTTGCCAAACCCTACATGTAGAGAAGTCACATAACCAGCCATTGATCGTTATGACTTAGTAAATGAAACATCTTCAGACAACCACTAACTGACATGACATAATATAACCGACATAATAAAATAAATTACTTACGTGTAATAAATAAAACAAGGCTTAATATCAGGTTTGCTAGTGCGATGAATTTCCCTCTCTATCTCTCTCATAAAAAATTACAGCTACGGCGTGGCATTTGCTACAAAATAGCTACGCCGTAGCGTTTACTGCTGTTTATAATAATTTTGGATGGCCAGACGCAACAGGAAAAGCATACATAGATCCTGTAGATATAAGTAAACATTCACGACAACTTATCCTCTCCAATAAATACAACTCGAAACTAAAATATTAAATTGTAAGCGACTAACTCGTAAACTTAGCAGCTTAAAAAATGAGATTTCTAAAGAGGAAAAGTTTTGAGTGAAGCCCTGGTAGATAGTTTGTTTGCTTTATAATATTTTTAATTAAACAATTTCAATTTAATAAAAAATATCATTTAGCGACTTCGTACGTTCGCGTATTGTGTGGGGTCGTTTTGTTTTTCCTGAAGGAAACAACGAACTTTTTCAAATTGTCTCACAGAACCGACAACCGCTGGAGGCGAAAGTTCTCATACACCTAGTTGCCTCGCACCGGAAAGCGCAGTTTAGTTGCGTTAAAAACATCATACAGTATTCTAACTGGCCCGTGTCCTTGAGTTTTATACAATTGGAAGGTAGGTGGCGTTGATGTCGGTATGCCAACTACTAAACGGTTGAAATTTTGTATGTGTATTTCTATTGTTTCACAGACACAAATGTAATATCTATCACTGCTGTGTGTCTGTATGCTTAGATCTTTAAAATTACGCAACAGATTTTGATGAGGGCTAGGCGAAACTGCTGGCGGAAGCTAGTATGAATAAAGATACACTAAAAAACCGACACCGTCCCATCGTCACGCGGCACACGGCGACTCTTGCTTACTACGTGTATACTAAACTCGAGGCGCGCAGATATCGCTCGTGTATTGCGTTTGTTTGGAGTTACAATACTGTGTATGCTGTTTATACCGTGGTACCGTGGGCGGACGCCCAGGTGAACTTGTGATGTGGCGAAGGTCGATGGAACCACTCGATGAATCAGGCTATCACTGTGACCTGCGGCGTACTCTGGGGGAGGCCTAGGTGATGAGTGAACGCGTCCAAAGGTGGACAAAGTCCACGTCCAGATGTGCACGGCTTCTGGCTGATGATGAATTACAAAAATTAATAAAACTCCTTGCATGATATGATTGATGTACAAGATTATTGATAGTTCATATCGTAGCTCTCACGATAAATGTGAAGACGTTGATGTTACCTGAAGTGTACGATAATTTGATAAATTACA
The DNA here is from genome assembly GCA_001625245.1 of Calycopis cecrops. NCBI lineage: Eukaryota > Metazoa > Arthropoda > Insecta > Lepidoptera > Lycaenidae > Calycopis > Calycopis cecrops. Next base: position 73,898 of record LUGF01030734.1, read on the forward strand.
TCTGTTACTTACTGACAAATATTGTATGTGAATTGTATATCTTGAATCTTATATATAAGAACACCCCACCACCCACGCTCTCCTCACATACTATTTAAGAGTTCTTGAGGAGGATATACAAAATGTATATTCCTTATTAATTTAGGTAGATTAGATTAACGTAGTCTAGTAGCTATCATCATATTCATGTTTTTTGATATTGCAGGGATATACTTTTGCTAAGCAATGTCATCAATCTGTACGAGAAAAGATCAGGTTGGTGGAACAGGTGACATAATATGTACATAATAAGATAACCTAAAAGAGATGCTCAAAAAGCAGATTTGTCTTTTGTACACTTAATCATTAAATTGATATACTCGTATATATTTTTTGAAATGTTTAATGGTTTTTTCATTTAAATTTAATGTATTATTGAAAGTAAAGTGTACAATAAGTGGTATTTGTACTGTATATGTCATACAATATGATAAGGTTCCGGCAATTCTGGGGCGTTAATAATCGCATTTACTAACAATACGTAGGTACCACCTTTCAAGCCCAATATTCGCGTCTGTACAATGAATATATTTACGAAAAACTAATTTGGGGCGATGTTGACATAGAATTAAAACACTTTTCAATGTTTTTTAACTTCGATTACCTAACTAGAACAATTAAATCTAATATATAATTCATTTAATTTACGTACAATGTGGAAAATCAGTTTGTTTTATCAACATATATATCGAGTGTCAGACAGAGATGAGCTCATATCATCATCAGCATCTCTTCAACCACTGCTGAACATAGGCCTCTTCAATTGGCCTGAGATTGGTCTCATCTTAAGTCAGTCACTTTATGTTTGTCCTCACTTTACATATTCGTAAGGCACACAATATTCTTTCGGAAACGTAAGTAAAAGTAAGAACTTATAGCACATATATAGGAATAAATCTGAAAACTAGTAAATTATATGTAGATCATTGGAAAAATCATTATCAACTTATAACTAATTCGCCTGATAAATGTGTGCCGCAATCGTCTATTTTAGACGGTTGCGAATTATCAGGCGAATTAGTTATAAGTTGATAATGATTTTTCCAATGATCTACATATAATTTACTAGTTTTCAGATTTATTCCTATATATGTGCTATAAGTTCTTACTTCTTGCCAAATTTTACAACTCCAGGTCAACGGGAAGTACCCGATTATTTTAGATTTTCGACAAAGTACGTTTTCATACAAAATTTGTGCATAATTGGCTATAACTTTTTATTTCGTTAACTTAGAAGTGTAATTTTTTCAAGGCATCAAGACGTAACTGACCTTCGTATTTGACAAAAAATTCAATCCCTTCACGCGTTTAAGAGAAAAAGGTCTTGACAGACGTACATACAGACGGACAACAAAGCGATCCTATAAGGGTTCCGTTTTTTCTCTTTGAGATACGGAACCCTAAAAAAGTATATTTGGTTCTTTCCTTTTAAATACCTCTGTACTTTCTACAATACCTCTCAATAAAAAACATTTATACGACTACCAACTAGTTGTAGCGACCTTTGGGTGGCTCCTAACGCACATACTTACGTTAAACAGCCCCTCTTAACTCGACTCACTAGCACCCTCGCCCCGTTTCCACTAAAAGAGCGTCTCTTGAATGTATACTTCATTAGGTCACCAGCCCAGACATTTGAGTAGACTTACTTTGGATAAAACTTCAGTTTGAATTCAATTACTCAGCTCGGTAACTGCATGCGACTTCGAGCAGTAACTTTTTACTTCATTCAGCATGTTCTATATTATGTTCTCTCTACAGTTTGAATAAAATTGAAATGACATCGTGACGTTCTTACTAAATTAATGAAAGAAAGATCTAAATCGAGCGGACGATACACATTAAGCGGGATGTGAACGAATTCGTAAAAACCTTGATAAGAGTATGGTTATACTCGGCTCTCTCCGCCTGCCTGCTCAACATTTTGACATTTCGAACCTTTTCTAGCTATAATTACACATACACAATAGAATATGTACAGGGTTAGTTTTTGGTCACCGGCCAAATTTTCAGATTTGGTTCAGAATTGGTAATACATGCGATTTATGAAATATAACAAATAAGAAAAATAATATAAAATATATTTTTGTCCCGTACGAAAATAAATACCGTGTTGGTAACATAATTGACCACAGCCGCGGCGGCCGCACGCAGTGGATACGAAACACAATCAGCTGTTGAGGTCAACACACTCTT
>LUGF01030734.1:81792-94199 GCA_001625245.1 Calycopis cecrops
GTAGTTTCCACATTAAGCTCGTTCATCTTTCATAACGTAATACTAATTATTATATCTATCTAGGTATAATACAAATAATAGCAACGCAGCTAATTTAAAACAGCAGCTAAAAACACACAACATGTTGCAAAAAAAAAAATATTTGCTACGACAAAGCAGTAACGAAAAAAATTAAGGAAACCTTACCTTGAAGTCACGGAACGGCGAGTGAATAGCTCTCGCCAGCCCCCTAACCCAGTATACACTAAAGCAGCGCCTCATGAATTTATACTTCATTAGGCAACCAGCTCACATATTTGGATACCTGGTCTTTGAATAAGACTACTGCTTAAATTCAATTACTGAGCTCGGTAACTGCATGTGGCTCTCCATTCGTGCGGTCACTTTATACTTAAATTCAGCGCGTCCCATATTCTGTTTTCTATAATAAATACAGTTTGAATAAAATTGGAATGATGGAAATTGAAAAGACCATTTTTACGTCATCTACTTTTACTATAGACGAGGGATACAATATATGTTAATGTTTATGTTTAATACGTTTTCACCACAGAACCCTAAAACTAAATCTCATAACAACTCCAATGTTCAAATTTATTCAGTGTTCAATTAAAAGTTATTTATTCAAATTAAAAATTGCAGGAAGATGAATTATTCATTAATTATATAAGTTTTATCTCGGCACACAACTGAAGGGAAACTTGTAAATCTTTTTGGTTTCTGATTAGGTAATCTTTAAAAGAACAGTCTCGGCTAGATTTAAAATTTATTTTACGATGAGAGTTTGTACTACTGTTTTTCCTCTTAAGTAGATCTGAAGATGGGAAAAATGATTTCACGTTTTTAGCTTGACTATCTCTGTTACTCAACATACTTTAAAAACTAGGAACTATTGCTGTTGTTTTTTTTATAATGGGGCAATTACCCAAACTTTCAGTGGAAAATTGTTCATTTGCGTATTTTCGATGTTCCAAATTGAAATAAATGTTTCTATTATTGGATTTTAATTCTTTCATCTAGATTGGGCCCTAGCTATTAGCCTCATTTCTTAAATTTATATTATAGGGTGCCTACAGTATAGAATTTGATGAGTGAAATTTTGAACACAGAAATTTGAAATAGTCTTTTGTGTCCAAGCCGAATTTCAACTACGGCGACCATCTCTACAGAGCCAAGACATATGCGCAGTAAATATAATAATTGTAGCACGGCCACAACTGCACATAATTATAAGTATTATCTATAAAGTGCACTTCTAAACCCTCATTCTCTGATGTGAAGGCAATCCGAAACAACTGAAAAGAAACCGTGCGCAGGACATTTTTCTTCTTACGATATTCCACGCAGAATAAGGTATATTTAGATTCAAATAAAACCATGTACAACATACAGCTTAACATCAACGTTGCGTATATTACAAAAGAATTGATGCAATAAAGAAAACCAACAACATGACCACAGATGTGGTGTTAAGCGGAGCTTAAAATTTTTGAAATATTGCCTCGTCTATTTACCGACTACTCCGCACTGAGCGCTGTTTAAATTACGAGCTAACTTCTTACATAAAAAGGCGTATGTTTCATGAATATATGGAAATTACATACACGAAATCTTTTCCCTACAGCAGACGGCTTGTAAAGTTATTTTAAAGAGGAACGAGCGATGTAATATCAAACTTCGAAGATTCTTTACATTCACGGCCAGTGAGAAGTTAAGACTTAAAAGTTTTAAGTTTGGCCTGTAAGTTCTGAATACCTAGACTTCTACGTTTCTAGCAAAGTAGTCCTCCTGTGAACTCCTTTCTTACACTGACGGTACATATATATTTAAGAAAAAAGACGGCCAATGAGAAACATTTTTTTTTATTGTATGCTAGCTGATTATTGTTGCAAGCGCTCGTAATATTATTAACCTGCTGGTGACTTTGATTTAAATTGATTTTAATATTTTTCCTAAAATGGTAAAAATAGAAATGGCTACAGTCACTAGGTTGTACATACTGCGTGGCGCCGCAATGGTGACATTAATTTAACATACATGTATGTTTTTGCATTTTAATTTCATAGAGGTATTACATTTCCATTAAACATTATTATTTACGGATTAATATTTTTTTAAATAAAATAGCATCTTAGAGCAACCTGAACTTGCAGTAGTCTCGCCCCGAGCTCGGGTTGTAACGTCGCGTAAATTCATTCATTACGTTTGTCGTTTTGCTCCCCACCATGCATTCAAGCCTGCAGGCGCGGGCGCTTGCTCGGTTGTCAGCTCTCTCAGGTAAGTAAATTTCATTAATGAATTTTTGTAACGGTGATCTCTTTAAATATTACTTTTTTATTATGTAGTTTGTTTGAAAAATATTTTTTCTCAATTCGCGAATTATTTAAAATTTTTAAAATGTATATGATTACTTAGCACTAGCCCTACACCCGTATGTTAAATTAATGTCGCCATTGTAGCGCCACGCTGTATATCCCCAAAGATTATGTTACCACCATGTTGTGATGCTTGCATGCCTCTATGATCCCCAAGGCTATGCCAAACAGGGCAACCCATAAAGGAAAGGCTTGAGAGGGAAGGCCAGACTAAGAGCAGCTCAGCTGGAAGGTCCACCCGTCCCTCTAAACCAGCAGATGGCGGCGTGGATAAGGACGACCGGCGTGGCGTGCTCGAGCATTGTACGGCTCCAACGTTGTAGTAAGGACTGTTCAAAGGGCAGTCTTCAAAAATGAGAGGTCTTTCCAGCCTGTTGCTGGAGGGGGGCTGAAGGCACCCGCAGGGGTTTAGTCAATACGGGCAATCCAACACTATATCCGACACAATACCCGGTTGAGCCACCCGGGCTCCTGGGTAGCGTACGTAAAGGTATTCCCTTGCGTTACCAAAAGACACAAGAAATCATAAAGTCTTGATGAATTCCACAGCTCTTCTTTGGAGACTTGTACCTACATTTAAACAGTTTGGTTTATATAACCTTATTAACCTTATTAATCTAACAAAGTGACTTTCTTGTTATATATAAACTGTCTATTTATTAAAATTGCGCTAAAACTGAGCTAGTAAATACACCGGGGTTTCACCAGCCTACATTTCAATTTCTTTATACAAACTTGTAATGTATGAGTTTGTGTGTTTGTGTTTGGCACAAATATTTGTAAATAAATATGGCTTTGTCTCGGCGGCTTTTGAAGAGACGCCACGGAGAGCGCCGCAGTCATAAGTAGTGTATGTGTAGCATTTGGTTGTGAAATATTCTTACTTTCCTAGTTACCACAACAGAATGCTGCAATTTGTGGCATATTACAAAAAAATAACTTACAAACAAACCAATCCAATGCCTACTAAAAAAAATACTGAAACTATTCACTATCTACGAAATTATGAAACTGATAAGTAGCAATAGTAGTAGTAGTACCTATAGAAGATAATATTATGTCTGAAAGAAGTTTTATTTTTAATTACTTAGATGTTATTATTTTTAAAAGTTAAGTTTAGGTATAAGTTTTTTAGCTTATCTAGTCTTCAATACATAGAAATCGATTGATACCGAACTTGTTAAAATTATAAAATAGTTTTTGCGCTAAAAAATAAAACATCCATACCTATATACATACATAAGTTTTTAATATATTATATCATAACCCTTCCTAGGCTGAGTTGCATCAGGTCTGGTAATAGCAGATGGAACTATTTCAATAAACATTTTCAGTACAATGCATAAATCAAACTTTATTTATTTTATAACTTTAATGTAAGTTTATGAACTTTGCCTTTAGGTGTATTATGTATAAACGAGCTTGACAAAGTAATCTTCATGCAACATATCGTATTATTCGAGTTACTCGCGCATCGAGAACTTTACATACACCCAGTAGGTGATAGCGGTGAAGCAAACTTTGCCCAACTAATAGGTAACATCGAACAGGTATGGCAACGATCGGAATATAGATATACGAATATAAATATGTGAGTATTATTCAGTGTCGCTACAGTATGCAGGCGAATAAAATAAATGCTACAGGGTACTGTTCGCTTGCGTATAACCCTATATTGCCTTGTTTCATGCGGTTTTTTTTAATTTAACTTTAAAAAGATGCCGTTTTTGACCACTAGCAGTCATAAATATATCAAATCAAAAATCAAAAATATTTTTATTCAAAATAGAATTCAAAAGAAAAATTGCTTTTTGAACGTCAAAAATTTCCATCTACCACCTACCACCGGTTCAACCCTAGCCCTGTCCTGAGAATAACCGGCTAAACAAACTCAGCGGGCTTCATTAATTTCTTCATTATACATTCTTCATTTATATACATTAAAAAATATAATTTATATTTATTTTTGTATAGAAGTAGCCTGGGGGGAGGGTACTATTCCCAAGGTGTGGTATCTGTCATAAAAAATGATGAATGTAAATGAATGATATTAAATCATATGTGCTCGGAGTAGTTTTCTAGTAAAAGGTAGTGCCACACTGCATGCTTGCATGCAGTCGAATTGGGCCGGCACGACCGGGGAGGTACCTCTCGCTTACACGAGACCGGCGTAAAGTGACAGCTGTGCTGTCGCGTTTCGTGCGGTGTGTAAGTAGCCGGTGGCTCATGGAGGTGGGAGGAGAAAGGAGGGCAGCGCATCTGTATAGCCTCTATGTGGATGTTTGTGGGCGTCGGTAGTCATGAAAATGGCTCCGACTGCTCGTTTGCCCTCCTATACCATAAAAAAAAAAAAAGTTTTCGTCCGAAAACTACTTGTATGTAATTGGGGGAAAACGAGCAGCGGGTCTTGATGACAACCGAGCCCTGTGCATATCAGAATAATTGTTACGTTGATGCCTATCTTTCTTTTTCCTCCTCTTAATTATTTTCTAAATTTTTTTTTGCGTATTTCATTTCGATAGTTTTTAAAGCAATAATGCTACCAGCATTGTGTGTTAGACCAAATCGCAAACGTTTCTATGAATATTAATCTATACCTAATTATTATATAACAAAACAGGAAGAATTTTCCAAAATTGAAATGAGTAATTCCTTAGCAGCGACTAGTAAAATACGGAAAAAAGTAAAAGCTCATAAGTCAATTTCTAACTAAAGAACATCTAATCTTCCGTCAACGACACAGAGCCTGCAAACTCATTAAATTATCACGTCTATTAGGCAATGTCGCTTGTGCAATTTCATGGTGCAATTCTCGCCCTAAAGCCACTCGCTTACATAGCCACCAGATTTGTAAATTCATATTTAGGTACATTGTGTGTTTGTGTATTGTGTATGTATAGGAACGTGAGTTGGATAAATCGTCAGAATAAAATTTCAGCAAACGACACGTCATCATAAAAATCGATGAACGTCACTTTTATCATGACGGACATTTTAATGGGATTTCGCCTTATAATGTGGGTACTTGCCGGTGTACGCTTGAAATATGGTTAATGTGATATTTTAAATCTGATTGGGTCAACTACTGCTTCCTCTGCACAGGACGGACGGAAGCCACTCGTGACTCTTTGACAAAATTATTGCAGAAAGTCCTTAGGAAAAGTATTCCGACATTAGGTAGGTCTGATGGAATTTCAAATAAAACTCTTCTAGCAGAACCTCAACTTGATTTGACTTCATCCGTGAGGTTTCAAATTTTACATCCTAGTTTTCGGTACTAACAGAAGGCATGGGTCAGCGCAAGAACATGACTGTGTTGTCTATACCTATAATAGACAAATTAGTCGATAAAGTATTTAGCAAAAGCTAAAACTCATCTTGGGACCTGGGTGACCTGATTTTATCCTAAATCCTTTATCTTATCAACGTGGGGCATAATGGCACTAGTTTTAAGGCAAAAGCAAAATTCCCAATTACAAAAATGGTAGCTGTACAGGCACCGCACCTAGAGTATTTTTTTATTAGACACGGGGCAAACAAGAATACGGTGATGGCTGTACATCAAAGGAAGCGTTACCAAAACGGTAAGCTATTTTCTGCAGTTACTGAATTTGTATCATGTCTAACTACCGTCAGGTGACGTGATTGCTTTTTTTTTTTTAGATAGACAATACGCTAAGGACTGAAGGTCAGTGCAGCTTCATCGATATGAATGACAACTCCGAGGAAATTAATTGACACTCGCATTAAGTTGATTGTCTCCGGGAGCATTATCTATGACTTCAATTAGTGTTCCGTTTGCAATTGAGATTGATTAGTCTAAAATATAATCTAATTTTTCAGATATCATCATAACAACACTTAAAAAGATAAATAAAATGACTAAATATGTCATATTTTTTTTCCGGCCTAGGATTTTGTATCTTTGAGGTCACTTGACTACCCTACAGTTGGAGCTTTTTCCTCGGTCTACCTGCAATTATTTCATTAAACACCTGCAGGGATTGAACATCAATATCATCTGTGTGGAGTTTAATGAACGGTTTGTGTGAAAAAGGCCTCATTTTCATATCAATATCATCGTCCATCTTGTTATATTACTGCTGGACATACTATGTCTGTCATAAGATCGCTTACGATATTATAGTTTCTGATGATGATATAGATTTCATTAAATTTCTTTCTTTTGTTATTATCTCGTGTTCGTTTAATTTATAATCATTCCATTCTTTCATTTCGCACATTTCATAGCTACATGGCCTAACGGATTGGTAGAGGCTAGCAACTAAACCTCCGCGGATCCCGGATCAACAGGCAAAAGGATCCCTCCAGCTACAGGCTGGCCTTGGCGAAAAGTCCAGGCTGCTCCTCCTTGGGGACTATCCGGCTGCTTTTGAACCCTGGCCCCACTACCCCAGAGGAGCACGCCACCAATGCGTCCGAATCGGACCCCGCAGACGTCCCAATCAATTCCACCATCTGCTGGCTCAAAGGAACGGGTGTAGGACTCCTCAGCTGAGCGGATCTTAGTCTGACCTCTCCCCCCCAGCCTTGGGGACGATAGAGGCAATGGCACGCAAATCACCCTCCCCACCATGTGCAAGTTGGCAGAATCTTCCGTAGGGGCAGGTTTCGCGTTAGAAAAAAAAACGTTTTAACTTTGTACAAAATGCGTAGACAGAAAAAAGAAGTTTCCTCTGTCTACGACAAAATTACATTTTACAAAGAGGTTTTATTCAGTCATTAAGTATTAAGTATTAATTACTTGACAAACCCCCGTAGTATATTCTTGGGGGCTAATGGAAGATTGTACTTATGTGTGATGATCCTACGCGACACAAAAACTGTTGTTTTTAAAGTTACATTTTTAGGTAAAAAAATGTATATCGTAATTAAAAAAATCTCATTATCCTACTGGAATCCCAGCCATATAATACTATGGGAGGTAATTCCTGAAGACGAGGCCATCAGAAAGATATAATGCTATTTCTCTACCCTTGATGTATTTTTAAGTACGGTCCCACTTAGCCTTACTGTCCGGCACGCCCCAATGTACACTTGGAAAATTACAAATAGAATTCAATGAAATCAAGATTTAACCTTCTTTTCTTACCAAAAAACCACTATTATTATAGTCATGATTGAATGAGTCGATAAAAAGCCAACAGGGATAGTAACAGAAGTGTGAAAGGAATAGATTTAAAACATCAAATAAAATACATTGTAAGTGGGTTATTTACGACGATTTTATTGATTTCGATTTCGAAAAAAAAAACACATGATAGACAATCCGTATTTATATATTCAAAAAACGGTCACAAAAAGACACCTAAGTTACATACGAGCGGTGCAGTTTAGAGTAGTCAATCGTTTGGTCAATAACTTGCGCCAACGGATGACTGCGCAAAATTGAAAAACTGACCCCGTTATGCAGCCCAATTAACTAACTCTCTTGTTGTCTACCAACATAGAGAAAAATGCAAACAGCAGATTGCACTCTATATAAAAATTATGTTCTTGTTATAATCATCAACTTCTAAACTATAGAATGGCGGACTTAGTTAATTACGTGACAATAAAACCATCATCATCATCATCATCATCATCATTCTACTGCAGTCCACTGTTCGACATAGGTCTCACCCATAGCACGCCACTGGCTTCGATCTTCGGCTAACCTTTCCCACTTCCTGCCCACAGCTTTGCGACAATATAATGTAAGCACTAAATATATTTTTTTTTGCGTACGAGTATAAGCTTCAATCAACGAACTTTCTTTGGTAGTTAGGCTGGATATAACGAAGGCTTCAGGTTTGGTACAAAGCTCTCACCTCTAAGTTACCTGCTTTTGAGTCTCGTGAAAATTATGTGACTAGTCTGCCAGCTTTATGACTGACCGGAGCAACGAGATGAATCTCAATGCATTCATGCAACAGATCAGGCCGGCACGACCGGGGAGGTACATCTTGCTTACACGATACCGACGTAAAGTGACAGCTGTGCTGTTGGGTTTCGTGCGATGTGTAGGTAGGTGGTGGCCGATGAAAGGAGGACGAGAAAAAGTCGTTTGACCTCTTAAGTGCTGAAAAGGGCGAAGTTATACCAACTTCATTCGAGTCCACTCGCTAAAAGTCTTTATAACCTCTTCTACCGTATTTGCTTGGATCAATACCATAATAGTTTGATTCTGTACCCCAAAATGCTCGAATTGAAATATTTCACTAATCCCCATTTAATCTTTCCTAAATCCACAGATATAAACCACTAATGCTAACGAAATCTAATTGTTTGTACGTCCTTGGTTTAATTTTTTATTCCATTCGTTCTAGAATTTCAAATTAACAAGTAAAGTTAAAGTTGACCGCAAAAATTTAATTCGCTCGTACATTCGCCGCTCAGTTTGCGTTTTACTGCAAATAAAAACATTTTCTTTCATTATGTGTGTATCTATGTATGTTATACATGGAAAGACTAATATTGCATATGTTCACGTGATAGGGTCACGTTAATGAAGAAAGAATGAGAGAATTAATTTGCGATATTTCATCCAAATTGTATGTCAATTTTATTTATTTATTTATCTATTATGGATCACCAACAAGGCACACAATGAATACATTATTATATAAATTAAATTAAATATGAAAGCATACAAGATAAATGGTGCCTCAATTATAGGCAACCACAAATTCACCAGAGCAGACAATGCATATTCATTATCTTAAAAAAATATTAATTTTACATATATTATTTGATTAACATATAAAATAATTATATTATTTAGTACTAACATAATAAACGTTTTTGATTTCTATTTTTTTTATTACATTTTTTTAATAGCTGAAAACATGTCATAAAGTGGAAAGAATCTGTTTTGTGAATGAACAATAACTTTGGTGGAATACATCTAGATTTATAGAATTTTGTGTGTCAAAAACCAAGTTTCGCCTTATAAATAATTATAATTATGTGGTACTAGATGATAGTTGAAGGTCCAAGAGAGAGAGGAATGGAGTGCATAGGAAGAGACCTACAGCAAGCAGTGGGCGGCAAGTTTCAAGAAGAGATACACATAGAAAGAAAGACGGTTTTAATTAATGAGATGGATATGAAACAACTAGTCTATAATCAAAATCAAAATATTTTTATTCAAAAAAGAATTTAGAAAATTGCTTTTTGAACGTCACAAATTTTATATACCACCGGTTCAACCCTAGCCCTGTCCTGAGAAGAACCGGCGAAACAAACTCAGCGGGCCTCATTAATTTCTTCGTTATACATTGTTAATTATATACAATAAAAATATAATTAACATTTATTTTTATATAGAAGTAGCCTCGGAGGAGGGTACTAATAATATAATACGTGAAACCGACCTTAGGAACTTTCTAAATTGGATTTTTGTGCTTTAGCGTAAAATATTTTAAATTACAAATTTCGATTACATCGTAGCCTTATTTCACCTCCTTGATGATGGAATTTGATGATCTGGCACCTTAGATAACCTTCTTATAGTGAGTTTCATACGTCCCTTTAAGTAAAAATCCCCAATACAATTTAGTAATGAAAGTCTCGTCTGGAATAACATTGTCGATCGACCCAGAGCGGTCGGACATTAGATGAAAATCGGACAGCCTATTTATTGAACGCCTCGAGTTTGTTGTCAGTAATGGAAAACGGTCAATTGGATAACGTACAGGTAACATATATAATTTATTTTTATATTAGACCAAGTTCCAAAAAAACCGGCCAAGTGCGAGTCCGACTCGCACACCGAGGCTTCAGTAATCCAAACGTAATGCATGATTTGCAATTATTGTAACTTTACGCCTTACGTTTAAGTTGACAAACTTATATAAGCGGTTGCTCACATACATTTAGTAGGCAACGAATTACAGTTGATAATAAACATAAGTTGATAATGATTTTTCCAATGATCTACATATAATTTACAAGTTTTCAGATTATATTATATGTGTTATAAGTTCTCATATGCTAACATGCAGTCGAATTGAGCCGGTACGACCGGGGAGGTACCTGTCGCTTACACGAGACTGGCGTAAAGTGACAGCTGTGCTGTCGCGTTTCGTGCGGTGTGTAAGTAGCCGGTGGCCCATGGAGGTGGGAGGATAAAGGAGGGCAGCGCATCTGTATAGCGTCTATGCAGATGTTTGTGGGCGTCAGTAGTCATGAAAATGGCTCCGGCTGCTCGTTTGCCCTCCTATATCATAAAAAAAAAAACTTCTTGCCAAATTTCATAACTTCAGGTCAACGGGAAGTGCCCGATAGGTTTTTGGTTTTCGACAAAGTACGCTTTCATACAAAATTTGTGCATAATTGGCTATAACTTTTTATTACGTTAACTTAGAAGTGTGAGTGTGTGTTCAAGGCATCAAGACGTATCTGACCTCCGTATTTGACAAAAATTTCAGCTTAATCCCTTTACGCGTTTTAGAGAAAAAGGTCTTGACAGACGTACAGACAGACGGACAACAAAGCGATCCTAGTATAAGGGTTCCGTTTTTTCTCTTTCAGATACGTAACCCGAAAAATGATACGTTAATAAAATTAAATTATAAGCCTCCTTTTTTCTGTTGAATCAGGGGAAAACATTTACGTATGATCTATTATACGTATCATTTACGTATATCTCTAGCAACCCGGGGGGGCCCTATACCTATGTCGGACTTGACACTTAGTGCACTACCGACTTCACCCCTGCAGGTGCGTTTTGCCGCTATAATTGGAGGATCCCGGATTCACAGGCAACAGGATTCCTCCAACGACGGGCTGGCCTCAGCAGTGTTACAAATTTCATAAAGAAATGTATAAGTAATTTCTTTTGCATTGCGTGTGTGTAGACACGGGAAGGAGGCGACTTTATGTGTAGATAAAACAAGTCAGACAAAGCGCCAGGTTCCGTGTCCATCTAACAAAAGTAGGAAACTGCATAAATATGTTTAATGTCAAGCAGATTACCGCGCTCACTCAACTGCCGACTGCGATGGACGCAGACGGAAGCACGTGACAACTACAATTTCCTTCATGCTGATTTACTCCACTGCACCAACTTTATACAGTATGTAGATAGCAATATTTTTAGGTTACGTACCTAGTTTAGGATATTTTTTTTGTACGTAGCCTTTATAGATCTAGTGGGGCTGAACTGAAATCCTAAGAAGCCTGATCTCTTGCGGCTTGTATGCGGTTCTGATTGGTTAGTGCATGACCTTTTTTCGAACAACAAAAAAATTTGCGTAGACGTTGTTACCGAAGTTTTTAACAGCTGTGCTAATTAGTTTGTCGGTGATTAGCGGAAGTCGCCCAGCACCAATACTTGAGTCTTCGATCAAGAATCTGGCTTGTCGTTAAGGTGACCCTGTTCATCAATACATGGAAGGTTACCTCATTCTCGCAAGATGGCTGAAGGCTAAACTTCCCGGTCGTGCAGGCCCAGTGCGTCTGAACTACTTGAGAAAATATAAACATCACTCCAAAAAAGCTAGTAGTGTTCAAGACGGTTATATTGTTCCCAATGTAAATGTTTCACGTGAGTTCTACAAATAAGTTTATTTGTGAAAGCCCTCAGGTAACTCCGCGGCTGTCAATAAATATTTGTGCATCCTCCCTGCGGCGTTCGCTTTTATATCGCCTCGCTCCACTCGAGGGTAGTTTTGTTCATCAAGTTACATTTGTCAAAATATATTTTGCTCTTTTTTTCTGACTCTGCATAATTTCTAGTCTAATAGTCATCTAAGTTGACTTTGTGGTAGCGTTATTGACGTAACGAAGTCGGCAAAACAGAAGCTCCAGCTTAATAGGATCAGTCATTGTCTCTGCGTAAATTTTTGTCAAGTCTATTGTGATTCCGTCAGCAAGTTTTTCGTACCCCATGAGAAAGTCTAATTCCCCGAATTGCACAGAATGTGGTACATAAGTGGATCAACATCACTTGTTGATGGAATGTGCACGGAACAGAAGGAGAGAGTTAAAATAAGTCTCAACAGGCAGGGCTCAACCCATTCTATCTCA
>LUGF01030734.1:99209-117930 GCA_001625245.1 Calycopis cecrops
CTATGTCGGACTCGACACTTAGTGTACTAACGACTACACCCCTGCAGGTGCATTTAGCCGCTATAATTGGAGGATCCCGGATTCACAGGCAACAGGATTCCTCCTGAGACTCCAAATCCAAAAAATGTTCAAGTAATTTCTCCTGCATTGTGTGGACACGGGAAGGAGGCGACTTTATGTGTAGATAAAACAAGTGCACCGACAAAGCGCCAGTTTCCGTGTCCATCTAACAAAAGTAGGAAACTGCATAAATATGTTCCATTGAACATTTAATCTACTTGACATTTCAAGTAGATTACCGCGCTCACTCAACTGCCAACTGCGATGGTCGCGGACGGAAGCACGTGATAACCACAATTTACTTTATCCTGATTTACTCCACTGCACCAACTTTGTACAGTAGCAATAGTTTTAGGTTACCTAGTTTATGATATTTTGTTTGTACGTAGCTTTTATAGGTCTAGTGGAGCTGAACTGAAACCCTAAGAAGCCTGATCTCCTGCTGCTTGTATGCGGTTCTGATTGGTTACTGCATGATCTTTCCAACAAAAAAATTTGCGCAGACGTTGTTATCGAAGTATTTAACAGCAGTGCTAATTAGTTTGTCGGTGATAAGTGGTAGTCGTCCAGCACCAATACTTGAGTCTTCGATCAAGAATCTGGCTTGTCGTTAAGGTGACCCTGTTCATCAATACATGGAAGTTTACCTCATTCTCGCAAGATGGCTGAAGGCTAAACTTCCCGGTCGTGCAGGCCTAGTGCGTCTGAACTACATGAGAAAATATAAACATCACTCCAACAAAGCTAGTAGTGTTCAAGACGGCTATATTGTTCCCATTGTAAATGTTTCACGTGAGTTCTACAAATAAGTTTATTTGTGAAAGCCCTCAGGTAACTCCGCGGCTGTCAATAAATATTTGTGCATCCTCCCTGCGGCGTTCGCTTTTATATCGTCTCGCTCCACTCGAGGGTAGTTTTGTTCATCAAGTTACATTTGTCAAAATATATTTTGCTCTTTTTTTCTGACTCTGCATAATTTCTGGTCTAATAGTCATCTAAGTTGACTTTGTGGTAGCGTTATTGACGTAACGAAGTCGGCAAAACAGAAGCTCCAGCTTAATAGGATCAGTCATTGTCTCTGCGTAAATTTTTGTCAAGTCTATTGTGATTCCGTCAGCAAGTTTTTCGTACCCCATGAGAAAGTCTAATTCCCCGAATTGCACAGAATGTGGTACATAAGTGGATCAACATCACTTGTTGATGGAATGTGCACGGAACAGAAGGAGAGAGTTAAAATAAGTCTCAACAGGCAGGGCTCAACCCATTCTATCTCAACCGTTTTTTTTTTGTTCTAGCAGGGGAATGCATTTACGCACGATACCCAGGAGCATGGGTTGGCTCCCGGGCCTGTGTCGGACTCGGCGTTTGGTACGCCTCTACCGACTAAACCCCTGTAAAGTAAAGTAGTGAGGCTTTGGTACTGTTGATTCTAAGAAAATTACCAGCATGTAGATTAATAAACAGAAAAGTCCATTGCCATTAGTGTCCAGATTTCCTTCATCAAATGTTCATAATATGTTATTATCATTCATACCATATTTTTTTATTTGAAACGTATAAAAAGATTACATATAGTAAAAATGGCACGAGACGTAATATAAATAGCAATATTTAGTGAGACGCACGTGAGACGTCACGAAAGCACTGACAGAGCTGTATAACATTCATGAACATAACTTTTATGTTCCACTTGTGTCTCTTTGTTTATGGTAACTACGTTCTAGCTTCTATTATCATCAGACGATGCAATAAAACAGCAAGGATTTTAACAAGGTTTATTATAATATTTTATTTTCCCGTCTGTTCCCCTTCACTTTACTTCTTATCAGTGGTTTCAGCAAACGGGTATAAGAGCCATAATTATTACGCCATAGATCGTGAGTTCAATTTCCATCCCTACCAGGCCCTAATTACTTACGTATTATATAACACTTTAGAGATTTTTCAACAAAAATCTTATTATTTCTCAAATATGTTAAAAATATGAAATATTATCCTTTGTTCGTAAATGAATCTTAACTAGCTACTTCATAGGAATCCGCTTTTATGAAATCTGTACAAAGGCATAGTGTGTCCGCCCTTAACACTAATCTTACCTCATAAATACAAGCACTACCACCTCTTTCTGTTAATATAAAATTGGTAGATGATTACAATTCAGCAGTTAATAATCCTTATTTCTACGATTCCCTTGATGACTTTTATAATTCGAATCTACAATTACGCGTTAACCGTTATCCGTTAACTTGTTACTGTCATACCACCAAATACTATCCAAGTGACATTTTAGAAAACTAGCCAAAAGGTTCCAAAAACAATACTTTTCTCATTTTCTTTTCCTCTTGAATTAAATATGTTATCATTGTTAAGTCCAATGTATTTAACGAACCACTCAGCTACACTTTGTTATCTTGCATTAGATTCTGGAAAAGCTTTAGGATTAAACACTCTTAGGTAGAAGTGTATTCTTAGAACGCTAAGTCGAGCTTTCTGCTACAATAAACACGAGGTGCTTGCGACACTTTCAAAGATATAAAATAGAATTTTGCGCACGAAAAGTTGTTTTTTTTTACAGCATTAGCCCCTTATGCTATAAAAAATATAATCAAACGAACAAAACCATTTTCATGACTACATACGCCCATAGACATCCGCATTGAGGTTATACAAATGCGTGCCCCTCTTCCTCCTTCTCTCCATGGGCCACCAGCTACTTAAATACCGCACGAAACACGACATCGCAGCTGTCAGTTCACATCGGTTTCATGTACGCGAGAGGTACCTCCCCGGACGTGCCGGCTCATTTCGGCTATATGCATGCATGCAGCGGGCACCTACCTCTTACAATATTTTCACGAAAAATTGTAATAAGTAATTGTTAACAAGGATCTACTTTTATTGTAGTTTCGAGAGGAAATTAGTGCTGACATTAGTTTTATGAGGTATACAACAATTGTGTCGACCTCGCTAGTGAACTAAATGATGAATATCCTGGAGTGCATTGAATATTTTGACAAAACGACATCACGGTGCCTGGACAGGCCCTCGTAAGGGAAAAGCGGGTCCGATCCGACAATTAAGATTAACCTCATCTAACGGCGGAACTGCGCAACAGGGTCAGATTCCCAGCAGGATCCTAAACACTCAGGAAGGCGGCTTGAGCAAATAATATATGGTGCTTTATTCAATCACAGGCGCAACATGGCAGGTAGAAGTTATGGAAAATAGAAGTTTAAAAAACAAACGTGTACCGAACCGTCTTGTTTCGCACTAGATAAATCAACAGCACATGGCTATATCGTCTTGTATCGCACCAGTGAAAATATTGTGTTTTAAAGCTTCGCAGAGAACGTGTTAACGAGGAGAGAGAGAGGAGGGTAGGTAAAGCATCTACATAACCTCTATACCGATGTTTGTGGGCGTAAATGGTCATCATAAGGCCCGACTCTTCGTTTGCCTCGTCGTTTGTCTTAAATACTTTAAAGATGCCATTATCTCTTAGACAATTTACATGAGTATACCTACATCTTTAAATATTGTATTTATTCTGTGTATTCTATTCTTGTGTGCGTGTGTATGTCACTGATCTCCTCCTTAGCTACTGGGTCTATTTTGACCAAATTTTTGCGTGTGTTCGGTTTTCGGTTTAAAGAATTTATTCTCATAAAGAATTAACAAAATTCACTTAACATGAGAAATTAACAAAATATTCTTATCTATACATAATTACACGTGTGTTGAAGGGGATATTAGAATGGTTTAGATTCACAATTCAGCCCGACAGATGGCACTGCATCCTATGACGGAATTAAAGCGGGTGAAACCGCGGGGCATAGCTAGTACAAAACAATATATCATAGATGCAATGGGTAAATATTATATTTAGTTGTTCAATCACGAGTTCATCACTCCACGACGCTTGCTCCTAAAGCACAGATTAATAAAGTTAACCTAAGGTGCCGCTTGACGCTGAATTTCTAATTATTCACTGAGCGTCTTCCGTGAAACTTTGAAAATACCGAAGTAATTTGCAACATCTGATTTCGAAACTTTGACGCTTACGTCTTTGTTTGTTGTCGAAACATGTAGTGAAGGAACAACATTATGAAGAAGGCGTCTGATATGCAAAATATGGCTGAAGTTGTCAAGCAAGAACTAAAACGGACTGTCCGTTTTAGTTCTTGCGGCAGATACGGGATTAAACAGACATGGCATGATCAGTGCACGCGTGATAACTCTCGCTTATATGATAAAGATAAAAGAATTAATATCCGATGGCCCAATAAAAAACAATACTTTAAGTTCTTCTTTAAATACTGTGGTGCCTTGCACTCGGTATGATGTCTCTGGGGAGCGTACTTCGAGTGCAGTGTCACTTATATTCTTCACTATTATTCCCTATTTCTTTTCTATGCCGATCTGGCTTACACAATACTCTTCACTATTACTTCCTAATGATAAGCTATGCCAATCTGGCTTAAATGGGATACTATAAGGGAAACACGTAAGTGAGAAACACGTTTATTGCAATAAATTACAATACAATCATGACTACTGAATCCTAATTACATAATGTTGTTCGCACCTTCCCAGTGCGAATCCCAAATCGAAATCTAAATGAAAAAATCCTACGTCTGTCAAAGGCAGACAAGATTCGAATTCTCTTTTTAGAAGAATTTGAATATTTATCTTTTTATTAAACATTATACTCTTTCAAAGGTTTTATTTGGCTTCGGCCAAATAGTTCCTATACCTACGTTACAATACCTACATAATATATTTTTAACTAATAGATAGGTATTTTTACTTTATTTCTTATATTTTTTTAGTAAGAGTATACGAGCAATCGGAGAAAATTTCATGACTATAACAACGCTCATAAGAGTAATAATACAAGATGTGGGCGCTGAAGTAGCAAGACGTAGTGCAACGCTGCATGCATGCATGTAACCGTCTAGAACAATATCAGATCAGTCCGGAGAATCTGTGCTCTGCCTAATCCCCTGTAGGGTCATACATACAAAGGCCATGAAAACGTAAGGTTCCATAAAGTTCCACGATGGACATAGGGACGGGCCTTAGGTATATTTTCAAATAGCGTGTTAGGGATAACATGGAAATATATACAGGGGTATATTTTATAGCGTGGGTAAATGAGCAAGTAAAGCGAACGTCGCTCTCTGATCACATTTTTTTTTCTCTAATAGGGGTCTTTTTCGGTGACAGCTCGTAGCAATACTACGAGCTAAGTAACTTACAATTGTTGTACATTTTTACTCGACACAAGACACGAGGCGGTGTGAATTGGATATTGAATCTTAGAGGGATTTTACATAATTAAAAAATGTATTCGTGCAACTAAATAAAATAATAAAATAAATATTAATGAATACTTCCAAGTGTTTAACTTAATCACCCAGCTGGGATAGCATAGCTAGGGCAGTTATCGCCGCAAAGAGGAGCTACGCCAGAACAGAAGAGGAAGCGGCATTACAGTATGTAACGAATAGGCTCCAAAAGTACTGGACTGATTACAAAAATTCCTTCACCATTTGAATAATGTCTTTATCCCTACACGTTCTCCACCAGATAGGTACGTCAATCTGTTGGTAGCGAAGCAAAGCGTGCACGGTACAGCTAGTTATGAATATAAAACAAATATTTGTTTTCATTTGCAGTATCTGAAATGATAGAAGAGAAACCAGTGATGCTACAGACGTAGCAACCGTCTTTAAATAGTTTAAAAAAAACGTAACAGCGCGCGCAAGGCGTAGTATAAAGTGCCATCGACATGTTTGTTGACTTTCGTACGTCTTCAAAGAGGGCTTCCACCTATGCTTGCAGAGATAATTCGATGGCATAAGAGCATATTTTGATTAACACAACATACTTGTGTTCTTCCTCCCCTCCAATGGGCCACCGGCTACTCACAAACACTTTATGGCGAGTTATGTGAGCAAAAGGTACCTCCCAGGTCGTGCCGGCCTAACTCCACTGCTACGCAGGATGTCACTGTCTGTTATGTTTTACATTTTCAAATCAAATCAAATCAAATCAAAAAGTTTTTATTCAAAATAGAATTACAGGAATTACTTTTTGAACGAAGGAATTATATTCAAAGGGTAAATAATTCTGGTACATTGGTACATACACTACACAGTACACACTTAGGAATCAGTCCACTACTTACTAGTTGCGTTATCAATGATTGTGCTTCACTTGATCTACTAATAAATATGTCCATCTAAATTAAATGAAAAAAAAAACAATAAAATTAATCAAGTCAAGTTTTCAAGAATGATTACTCACAGGCTGGCGCAGTGGTACAGGAGGCGGATAAGCTGAGCCATCATGCGCCAGAGGTCGCGAGTTCGAATCCCGCCTAGGTCATGGATGTTTGTCTATATCTATTTCTATTATAAAAATTTTAAATATATATATTTATTCCTATAATATTACTTTTATTATTTATTATTATTATATTAGCAGAACGTTATAGTGTGATAAATCCACAGATATTATTACATAAACTCAGGCCGAGTAAGATACACGCTCAATAATTATTATAGTATAGTTTTGATTTGTGTACAAACAAGAAGTGGGGTTTTGCAGCTGGGGGATGACTACTGGAACAGCTGCCAGTAATAGCGAGCGCTTATTGTACAAAGACAGTGGCGCCCTCCAAAAGAAACTCACGTCCCGTGCCGCTATAAAACATTAAATAACATTTGTAGTGTATTTACTATGGATTTCGTTTCCATATGACGTGTCGATACTTTTTTATTAAGACATTCATACTATTTCTTTTTTATTTTAAAATTGCGACGAAAATCGTGATTGCAAGGACATTTCTGCTGAGGATTCTTTTATGAGTGCACATGAAGTTATGAGAGATTATGTCCTAATGATGCGCAGCTCTGGAGGAGCGCCAGAGCGCCTCCGGCAACAATGTGCTACTGTCAAAAGCTAACTGATCGATGGCATTAAGAAATTTGCAACTGGTCAGTGGGCGGCGGCTCTCTATATCAGCTGCAGTTCGATATTGTGACCTTGCAAGTTTGCGAAATTGAAATTTTATTTATTTATTTCATTCGTCAACAATTGATTACACGTGATACATCAAACATATAATACATACAATCTTATACAAGTCAATCGCATGTCCATTATTTATAGAATAACTCAGCGTGCATATTTAATATTTATATTTATAATAGCTAAATATAATACAAAATTTATTAAATTGGTCAAAAAAGAAATATACCAACCTAGTCACTTTAAATGTTGAGAGCTTTAGTGTTTGATAGAATTCAAAATTGAGTTACTATATAATAACTAAAGAAATAAAATAATTAGAATAAAAAGATTAATTGTAAAAAAAATATATATGGTATGGATTGTGATAAAATCTTTTGTTCTTTCTTCGCAATTTATCTGTTTAATCATCGAACGCTGCATTATTCATTGGAGGACTGAAAAGTGCTCACAAAGGCAAAGCGACTAAACGAAGGAGCCCATTAAAATATTCAAAATTACTCCCAATATAATATTCTTCCTGGTAATGGATACCGTGAACATCGTACCCGAGCAACCTTTGTTTTTATTCTCTTACATATTTTATTCTATATTTTGATTTATTGGGGAACGTGTGGGACAAAGACTTTATTTCCCATGCTCATTAAAGTAAAATGGATGTTTTAGATGTCACAAACTCGTAATAAAAAACCCAATCACCCTGCACGGTCCGGCTCTGTCTTTTGCGACTTACCATAAGATGGTTTCTGTTATTTTGTCTGATCTACGAAAAAAGAGGTTGTTCATGCTGCATGTAGCCAAATTGCGCCGGCGCGACAGGTAAGGTGCCTCTTGTTTACGCGAAACCGGCGTAAAGTGACAACTGTGCTGTCGCGTTTCACGCGGTATGAGGGTGGCCGGTGGCTCGGGGGGAGGGAGGGTCTGCATAGCCTCTACGCGAATGTCTATGGGCGTCGCGTCGGTAGCGGCGTAGTAAAAGAAAAATCACAACTCCTTCATCATTATCAGTCCTTTCCAATAAAATAAAATACGTTTAATTATTTTTGTTTAATAAATATTTAATAAGTACATATTTCGTATCTCTATCATCATACTTTAAACATTATCTAATGGATAATATATCTTGCTTCAAGCTATATTATCCATTAGTTAACAACTAGTAGAAGTAAGTGAGCGATAGCCGGTGTCCCTTCCGCAGTGAGCAGTGTAGATGTACGTTTCATGACACAGATAGACTGCGGATTTGTCCTGTTTGTTTGTCCGTTTACAAACTTTTACCAATTTTGTTTGTTCCTTTTGACTTTATCTAACAACTGAACAGCAAAGTCTGACACGAACTCACCCGCTAGGTTTTATTTGTACATGCTCTTTTCGTTGTTATTACGCTTTGTCTGTGCGAATATGGGAAGTGAAGTTTATGTAAATTATAGAGAATGAAATCCAAAAACTTGTTCATTGTGAGCAAAGTAAACACATAAGGGGTGTTTTTTGCGACGAGGCGCAATGGAAATGAGCAATAAATATATAAATACACATATATATTATATTATAAGGGAGCAAACCAGCAGTCGGAGCCATTATCATGACTACCGATGCCCATGGACACAGCACAGAGGCTATACAGATGCGTTGCCCTACACAACAAACATTCGCAATCTGAAAACCGCATCTCAAGTATTTAAAGCTAACGAAATATTATTTTTTAAGAACATAAACTATTTCACAATGTAAACTATAGTTAAATCATAATTTTAAAGAATTCTTAAAATGTTTTTGTCGCAAAATAATATCAAACACTTGTAATTGTCACTCATTAATTCGGATTAGATTTTTTTTAAAGAATGAATAAAATTATACTGGCTTGATGATTGAATTCGGTTCAATCGTGACAAAAAATAGGGAGCGCGATAAAATGAAAAATGTGAATATCATTTTGTGAATCACAGACTTGTAAACGTGACTAGGTAACATGAGGCAAGTAAACGAAGACGTTGTTACACTGTAGCATGTTGCAAACGAAGTGTTATTTTTATATTATTTCCACTTTTTATTAACTAATTTTACATTTATTTAATACTACCGGTTTCGATAACTCATCATTAGTTATATTGTGTTGATGAGTTATCGAAAGTGGAAATAGTATAAAAAATTATATTATTTAATAAATGTATAATATGAATTTCCATCAAGAAGTGACAATACTTTCCATCAACTATACTGCGATGTATATTTATTAATTGGTAGATGTTTTAAGTGTTTTAGCTTCTTCTTATTACAAATACTAAATTAGTTGTTCCATCGCGAAAAAGAAAACTATCTACTTGTCTAGTAGAATAACTAATTGTATAATTCTTTTGACTTAAAGGTCTCACTCCTTGAAGCCAAAGGGGACGCTCTAGCTCTCGAGGGACTGCTTAGTAATATTAAAAAGAAATAGATGTTTACGATTGTGGCAGCTGAAAAAGCTCAGGTTCATGCACTTGACATTAATTATAATCTTCGGATAATAGTTTATTATATTCACACCACTCTCTCACAAAACAGAAAGAGGTAGTGCTGCATGCATGCATGTAGCTAAATTGGGCTGGCGCGACTGGGGAGGTACCTCTCCCTTACTCGATACCGGCATAAGCTGACAGCTGCGCTGTAGCGTCTCGTGCGGCGAGTAAGTAGAAGGAAAAAGGGCTACTAATCTGTGTAACCTCTATGCGGATGTCTATGAGCGTCGGGTGGTCATGAAAATTACTCCGACTGCTCGTTTGCTGCCTTATATACTATAAAGAAAGAATAATAATATCACGAAAGCTAAGTAATGTCTGGCTCTACATCAACAAGCTGCCTCCTTGTAACTTAACTCTAACAAGTAACTTGTGCGGTTTGCTTGTTAGAGCTAAGTTAGCGTCTGTAACTTAATTTACATGCTAAACACTATTAACTGCCGCTATACAACAGAACCTAGATATAACCTGAGGGACGTACGTAAGAGATAGTGAGACATGCAGCATTGCAACCTAAGTGGGCCGGCACGATAAGGGAGCTACTCTCTAACATAATTCCGGAAAGTGACAGAAATGTTGTCACGTTTGGTGCGGTGTATGAGTAGCCCGTAGGCCATTGCTTGGGGGGAGAAAAAGAAGACAACACACCTGCATATTCATCATGCGGTTGTCCATGAGCGTCGGCAGTCATCAAGAGACACCGGCTGCTCATATGCCCCTTTATACTATTTTAAATTGAAATATAATATGGCGTAGATAATCTGAAATACGCATGCAGTTAAAGCATTTACATTTACATAAAATAACTAAAACCATGTTGTGGTTACAATCTAGTGGATTCCACGAATTATTGTCATAGAGAGATGTGATATCAAGAAGTTATAAAGGGTCAAATGCGAATTATTTGAAGCATCCAGAAATGGATAGACCACTAAAACGAGAATACACAAACATTCATGTCTGGAAATTTGCGTAAACAATGACAACTGATCCCTGTTTATCTATGATAATCACCGGTAAAAGTTATAGGTTTATCGATTTTTTAAAGCCTGACCTCGCGACGCCTATAAAACATGTGGTTTCTGAGTAATTATGTGAATATTACTAACTATAGGGATATTCTAATAATAATTATCATCATTGTCGTCACCATCATCATCATCAGCCTATTGCACTCCACTGTTAGAAATAGGCCTCTCCTATCTTCCTTATTCTATCTCCTTGATCTTCGGCTATCCTATAAACTAAGCGAAATGCTAATGTTTATAGGTATTAAAAATGTATAAATCTCGCTAGTCTGGGATTTGTCACATCAATAATTATATAAATAATTTATAAAAAAGTGATGTTTTTAAATACTGTATTTCTGCGAAGTTTAACAAAACTTGTAGTTGCTTCGTTCGTTCGTGCTTCGAATTAACCTTGTAAGAAAAAAATATATTAAAAAGGTCTTATTCAACCATTATGGTTTAACCTACTTAACACACCGCCCCTATATTTAGTTCTTATTTATAATCTTTATGAGAATCGTACTTATTGATTCTGTGATCTTTTTCTTTCAGTATTCAGAATTTTTTTTAAATTAATTTAAGAAATAAACTCTCAGTTGTCGAACCCAATAAATTCTGTGTAAACATCATTTTTTTTATGATATAACGATAAAAGAGAGGGGATAAAAGAGCAGAACAACAGGGAACGTCTCAATAGCTATAGGAGTTTCTTAATGGCGCTAAAATTTTATACGCTATACACATTTGAGCACTATTAAGAAACATATTCGTTGTTGTTGATCATCATTATCATTAGTGTTTTACAGTAAGCTTACTTTTTGATTTGGAATACCCATGCATCATTTTAAGTTAATGAGTAGATATAGAATTATAGATGTTGTTCACTGTAATAAGTAACACAGTTAGGTAAAATGTCAAAACTGTTATATCAGTCTTTCCACTCTGACCAACTAAACTGACCAACTGCAACTGACCAACTATATTGCTACTATTAATAATGAGAAATTCTCCAGTTGGATGTCAGTCTATGCTGATAGGGCAACTCATTGTGAAAATAAAATAAAATTCGGTTGTAGGCAACTGAAAGCTAGTGTAATATTTAAAAGTTTATTCAACAGTGGACAAATAAGATTTATTTATATATTGTAATATTATACATTATTAGATAAATTCTGGCTATGACGACTAAGGGAAATCTTTCAAATCGTCTTGTAAATTTAACAGAGATAATTTCTCCTTTGTTATAGTACTATAATGGCTCATTGGGAAAATCAAAGATGGTCTTCATAAAAAAAATTGTTACTGATAAAACTCATACTTTCATAATTGATTTTAATTTACATACATACGTACCTATTGGTCATCGCTTACCATCAAGTATACCACATACTAGACGGTAAGCGATAACTGACGCCTAAAGACGCCAACAGACCTTCCACTTTTATTGACTCAACAGTTTGTATAATTATATTTTTATTTTGCTTTTTATTACTAATTTTTAAATTAGTCAGATTACCACTGGTGGCACTGGATATCTTGTTTTAGTTATACATTATCTATTTTTATATACTTTTTCACAATTTTCATTGAAAACCAGAATATTAAATTTTTCTACTTTTTATTGTGATTTACAAATTCCCATTTTAAAGCTCACGTTATATTCTAATAATATGGCTTACTTGAAATAAAATAACATGACTTGCATCATCTTTATTACAACATATAAGATTAATTTTAACTGTTCTTACTAACAATACTCATGTATTATAATATATTGTTAGTAAGAACATTCATGAGAATGTCATACCAATTATTGTTAAATTGGGTATAATGGCAAATGTGAAATTTCATTAACTCTGCATTAAGGTATGTGTCTTCATATTTTATTTTTCAGATTTCATTGTAAAGTTGTAAGCCTGCAGCAGCGGTGCGCGTCGTTTATACTCAAGAGTTTCACTCCATTCTCAACTAATAAGGTCAATGTATTTGTTCTTTTTTAAATATAATTTTCAATGATAAACTTAGATTAAAATAAAGTGATAGTAATATCTTGTCATAGCTATTATTAAAAAAATACAACATACAAATGAAATACTAATTATTCAGTATTTTTTATAAGAATTTAATATCTATTTTCAGGTTTCAATGCAAAGTTGTAAGCCTGCAGCAGCGGTGCGCGTCGTTTATACTCAAGAGTTTTGCTCCATTCTCAACTAAAAAGGTCAATGTATTTGTTCTTTTTTAAATATAATTTTCAATGATAAACTTAGATTAAAATAAGAGATAGTAATATCTTGTCATAGCCATTGTTAAAAAAATACAACATACAAATTAAATACTAATTATTCAGTATTTTTTATAAGAATTTAATATCTATTTTCAGATTTAAATGTAAAGTTGTAAGCTTGCAGCAGGGGTGCGCGTCGTTTATACTCAAGAGTTTCGCTCCATTCTCAACAAAAAAGGTCAATGTATTTGTTCTTTTTTTAAATATAATTTTCAATGATAAACTTAGATTAAAATAAGAGATAGTAAAATCTTGTCATAGCTATTATTAAAAAAGTACAACATACAAATGAAATACTAATTATTCAGTATTTTTTATAAGAATTGAATATCTATTTTCAGATTTCAATGCAAAGTTGTAAGTCTGCAGCAGGGGTGCGCGTCGTTTATACTCAACAATTTCAGTCCATTCTCAACTAAAAAGGTCAATGTATTTGTTTTTTTTTTAAATATAATTTACAATGATAAACTTAGATTCTAACGAGATAATAATATCTTGTCATCATCATAGGTCTGAATGTAAAGTAATCAGTCTGCTACAGGTGCGCGGGTCGGGTCCCCAGAGTTTAACTCTATTCTCCACTAAGGAAGGTCCGTCCATGGATTTGTATAATATATACTTTACAATGATAAACTCAATGGCTTTAAAGTTTAAATGTATGTTACATGTTGTGCAATTAAAAACTGGCTTCTTTGGTAACTTTTCGGGTACGCCATTAGCATTATAGGTATTATGGTTAGGGCTCAAGTTCTGGTTAAGTGATGATGCATGGTCATATACGATTATGTGCCTACAATAAGTATTTCTGAAATAAACTTCAACATATAAAATTTCTTATATTTTAAGAGAAGAATAGCAAGACAAATATGTAAAGATTGTGATATGCAGCACTTGATCTTTTCTCCCATGATATTTTGTTATTAATGTTAACATTTTTAATAAACATTAAATATTCAATTTGTTTTGTCTATATTCTGTAGTGTGATAAGTCCATAAAATATATTATTATTATTGATCTCACATTCTTGTTTCAGGGAACTTAATAAATTTGAAGAATGCAAGATAAAATTGAAGAACAAATGCAAATCAATTATCAAGTCTCAAGGGTTGCTTTCGGGTGTTAAGAACATCGAAGAACGAAGATAAACCATTTTTATTTATAGTATTGTTTTTATATTTTTATAAGATTTACTTTTATACGAGAACAGATTCGTTTGTATTTGTACATTGTAACAAAAAAGAACATAAAATTACCATACCCAATCTTTTTGTAATGTAGGTAAACTGAACTCGGTTTATTCTTTGTATTATTATGTGAAGTAATATTATAATATTTATTTGTATCAAATTTCTAAATAAAATATGCAAATGATTTAATGTTTTATTTATAACACAAAAGTAGCAAATATTTTTTAAATTAAAATATCAAAGAAAACTGAACATTGATTCAAAATTATAGACATTCCCTCCTATATTTCAACAGGTGCGTCTAATGTTATATGTCTATGATTTTTGTTTTTCGTCACGTTGCCGCACTTGGCGTTTTTTTCTTTAAGTTTCGTAATAAGGGAAACTGTTTCTATGAAGTTACGTCTCTTAAACGTAGTGATTACATTCTCTCTGTATGAACACTTTTCTGTTGCATGCTGCATGCTGTTTTGTGCATCCGAGTCTACAGCCAGTAGGCCGGCGCTAAATAAAACTACAGCGGGTGCAAATGTCTGCGGGGCAGGCTTTGTTCCGATGATCCCGTCCGCAGCCTCGATATATTTACTCTGATAACCGATGAGTTCCGCAGCGTGAAATGTTCCACTCGCGTGTGACTTTAAACATGGACCGTGGTAAACATTTTTAAATGAACTTTGTAATTTTTCTCTGATAGACATTTTGAACATAGCTATTTAAAATTTGCACTTATAGCACTTTATAGTGGATGTGTGGTCTGTTTCAATACCTTTTGTATCCCGGTAACTAGTAATAGATGTTGCAACCGAACCTTGCAAGTTCCGATCGGCCCAAAAATAATATTTCTTTAAATTATTAATTTAATTAAAAGCAATATTATTTCAGTGGTATAATAGAGGCAGTAATGCCTCTATTGCACCACTGAAATAATGACCGGTTATTCAGAATTATAATACTCAAACGAAAATCTTGATATTATGACAATAACTTTTAAAATAATTAGACTGAAAATGCAGGTGCGCTCCTGTCACAACATTTTCATGGTGATAGGAAGAGTTATTAATAACATTTCATGTAAGAATTGCGAGGAGGTTTTTCAGAAATTCCGCTATTGGATATATTATCTTTGCAAAATTAATAAAGGGCGGAAAAATCTTTAACCATATCACGCTTACGACGAGAAAACGTTGCGTATATCTAATATATATTCTGCTTCATAGGTGTGTAATGTCCACACATAATATTATAATTATATTATATTATTATAAATAGGTTATCCTATAATAGTGTAAGTAAATAGTATTTTTGAAGCGTTAATTTTTCATCTACGATATATTATCTATAAACTAGATCTATAGTCATTTCTACTAATTACTTCTGGCGGCCAATTTCAAGGAGTGCACTGAAAATGATGACGTAACGTACATTGTATCGCCAGCAGAAGTTCCGCGATGCTTTACGCCGTCAGTTGACTGAGTTTGATAAAAGTGGCATCAGACGCGGAACCCTAATCGGAGATAAATGAATTACGTCCGCGCCGCCATCCATCACTGTCCGTAATTTTAAGATAAACCCCATAATGTGAGCACAGACACATTATCGATATTTTCCACACTATGTTGTCACATTATCGATACTTTCACACTGTCGCCTTTCGTATGGTTAAATTTACCGAATAATCAAATCCAGACAACACTAGAGAACTTCTGGTTATATTTAATGAATTTGCTCTATTTAGTGCTTAGTCATCAACGACACTCTGCAGAGACCTGGAACTGCAATTTTTTTTTACAGCAGGGCAATTGTAGAGAAATTGTTTGTTCATATGAGATTTTCTTATCTATAGTTTCCTTAATTTAAATAGTAGTATTGTTATTTTGATCATAGACGGAGCGATGGTGATGTAAAGGAATACTTGAACAGTTATAGAGTTTCGAGCATAAAATACAAAGGCGTAATGTTTTCAGTAACGTTCAAATGTCTATAGATGATTTTATCTAGATATTGAAAGTGCAGTTAGGACGAAGCTCATCAAAATCACGTTACCAGCAGCGGAGCAAATCGCGGCCGCTGGAGATCTGAGCTGGGAGTTAAACATATTTGCTGTAAATATCTAAGTGTGATCGCTTTTGCGATTAGCAAGCGAGATGAAAAATAGTTTATGCTTTATATAATATTTTTAATACTAATTTATTGAGTATTGCAATTTGAAATATACTTTATTGTGCATATTACAGAATACATAATATGAAATCACGCTAAACAGAGTCTTTTAGGTTAATATGCAGTTAGTTTATGATTATTTACATAATCATAAGGGGGTTACGTAGCAGGATGTGACAAACATGTCCCAAATATATATAAACATATAAAATTAAATAAATAAATTATTATCTGGTTTGGAACATAGATGGAAGAATTCAAATGTAACAATAGCAACGTAGATAAAATTTTAGTAAACGCCATGCTGCACATTCAACCTCCGTAAAGTGACAGCTATGCTGTCGCGTTTCATGCACCTTGTGAGTAGCCGGTGACCCACAGGTGGAGAGGAGGAAAGGACGCTGAGTCTCCTGCGTACAACTTGTGCTGGTGTCGACGGGCGTCGGTAATGACACACTGATTTCTCGTTTGCCCTTCTATGCAAGAAGTAAATGAACTGTAAGCAAGTTCTCTTTTGGCAAGTCGAAGTGGAAGTTTTCTTTAAAGCCCCGGTACTAGACAGGTGTCAGGTATCATATAATATTATTAATATTTTCTTAAAATATAATTATATAAAGCGTTCGGAAGCAAATTGAAGGTGAAAGGGGACGGCAGTCATAATTATTGTAATTCAATGCGGTAAAGTTTTGGCATTGACGGAGACAAACTTTTTATACACAAGTTCTGGAGTTACTTATGTAGAAATATAATAGGGTAGGTATATCTTTCTAAAATGCACCTATAAGTTGTATAACCAACCAGCCATGCTCCTACCCAACTCTCGGTATACGGAGCCACATTCAAAATTGTACGGTTATTGCAAGCAACTTATATTATATCCAGTAGATTAATACCGCAAAATTCGTCAATTCGTTTCTATGTGAAATACTGGCCAGAAATATTTGGTTTTTGTTTGAATGAGGAACATACAACACAGCAATAAAGATTTAAAATAAATTACCTTTTTATTTCCATGTGGTTTGCGCTCTTTCAAAGTAAAAATGGGATCGATTTAATTAATTAACACCATTTTGTTAATTTATTTATTCAATTCTTTTTTGTGGACGCATGTGGAAATAAACTCACTTATCAGCTCAGCATTAAATAATTACAGATTGATCTGCAAGGTGTTGCCACTGATAAACCCAGACTTAGACTGTAGGACAACCTTTCTGGCATCCGGCTTTTAGGTTTGGTTTGGTAACTCTACGTACGTAGGCGAGAACCAAGAATTATTAAAACTTGTAATGTTAGGTAACTTCACTTCTGGAAACGTTTATTGAGCAGAAAGCGGGCGATTCATCCCCGTACAAGTCCTAAGTTACTTTTTAATACGGCAACATTCAGAGATAAGTTCCAGGAATTGCGAAATTAAGTTAGCATGTTGATGATATGCGCTACAGATATTATGGCAGAATTTAATTTCCGTGTAATTATTTATATTCTGATAAAAGGACGTCGAAGATTCTGTTTTGTTAAATTTTATCAGAGAAGTTGAAAAATATAACTACTGTGTTAATGTATGTGCATATACCTACGTGTCCAAATTTCGCACCTATACCTACATAAGCAAAGCTAGCTATAAAATACAATAATCATAAATTTTTACTAGTTTTCACTTTTTATTTACAACTGGACTCTATAAGCCTTTGAAAGTTTAGCTTTTTCTTCATTTAAACTAGATGATATATTTGTACTGCAACCTTCTTTCCGAATCAAAATTTTCAAAGTCAACCCGAAGTAATAAGTAAGTATTTTTTTATTATAAAATAAACTAGCGTTAAATTAATAAGTGTGCCAAAGCCGTGTTATATAATTAAGGAAATTCAGTTTTCGTAAGCAGCCGCTAAATTACAAGCGCCAGGCACGTCTCATGACTCAATCTTCTCAAGTTAATAAAAATGATTTAAGCACGCATTAAGTATACTTTCTTACGCGGGAACATGAAATTTATAATAGTCATGATTTCGAGGATTGTCCAGTAATTTCAGAGGCGGATAAAACCGTAATAAAAACTAGGCAGATCTACGGATTCTTTAATATAATTGACTTTTTATAAATATATATAAGTATCAATAAACTAATGTTATTTTAGATATTACTAGCTGCGCTCCGCGGTTTCACCCGCGTAAGTTTTGAAATATGGATCCCGTGGAAATATCAAGATGAAAAACGGATGTAGGCCGATTTTCAGACCTTACTCAATAGGCACACAAAATTTCATAAGAAACGATGGAGCCGTATCGCAGGAGTAATGCTAACTAGCATTGTGACACATTGTAATATATAAAATGATTTATGTAGTTAATTAATAAATAACAAAATTTCTATAACCGTCTGTTAAGGTAGTTCTATAGAACACAAATAATTTACAAGTAGGTAATACGGACGTCGGTAGTCATGAAAATGTTTAATTATCATTATCTTAGGATATATTAAGACCC
>LUGF01030737.1:3499-13976 GCA_001625245.1 Calycopis cecrops
TCGAACTTATAAACATGGAATGTATAATATTTGCAGTACTTTTAGCATAAAATTTAAACGTATCATTCTATTTTCTATATATCCATTCATACACATTTTTTGTAATTTGTTTGCTTTAGATTTTATTAGAACAATCTAAATTCTGAATATCGTTACACATACATACCTACAAATTGTAAAACTTGGAAATTATTACAAATTTAATTCTAAACTCAATCCAAATCTTTAAGACTTGGTCTCTGTTCACCATCTTAATAATACGTAGTGTCTATATTATATTACACATCGAGGTCCGATGGCCCGTGCGTCCATTCAGTTTCATCAGTATTCATCAACCAGTAGAACTAGTCTGTTATTAAGACGCCGAGATCAAGTTATTTACATGCAAAATGCTGCAAGTTGCGCGGCATTTTATTAAAGTTTTAGCTGCTAATAACGTTATACCTCCTCCCGGCACTCATTTAGTTAATAAGAGGGGAGGTGCTTTACGCCCGAGCGTCTTTACTCGTGCGATTTGAATTATAAATGATTTGCGGAATTAATTTTATAATATGTTTTACGCATCACCACAGATTCATTGCGTGGACACATTAGATTGTTAATCAGGCCTAGGCACTTTAACAAAGAACCTAAAAATAAAAAGATACAGATGATCAGTGAGCTAACCTATTGTTCGTCGACTTTAAAGTTCATCTGTTACTAACACTTTTTTCTGATTACCTGACAAACTGAAGATACCTGTATGTATCCGAAGTCCAAACTTAGCACCGAATCTATGTAATTGTACGTAGCAAAGATATCAGCGATGTGATGTAATTCGCGTTATGAGTGGGGCTCCAGTCGAATTGTACGTCTAACAATCTAGCTCGGTGTAGACCTCGCCTTACAGTCAAACTCCAGCGTCGAGTCGCGAAGTCTGGACACCGGATTCTTCAAATCAGAATTTATCGAAACAAACTTGCATCCCTCTTGTAGGGCAGTAAAACTTGGTCCCCCTACAAAAACGATCTAAGAATTAGACACGTACTCTATTTGTTGTCTTGTGTACATATTATTAGTAAAATGGATATTTATGTGTTTAAAGTATTTAAAGTAAGTGGAGTCAATACCGTCAAATAATATATAGCTCTGGTCATAGCTTTGACGAGTTATGACGGTGTTAGCGGCTAGCCTCTCGCTCACGGTACAGCGAGGATCAGTCACAAGACAACACCGACGCCTGAAGAAAAATAAGAAAAATTCCTTCGTTTTTAGGTTTCAGGTTTATGTATTTTATTAGATTACGTTTACTTTTATGTCTTTAATATGTTTTTGCCAGAATTTCATAATATCTATGATATTTTAAAATCGTCAATTAATAAGGGTCCTTGTGTCCGACGGCGCATCGTCACTCCATGTCATTATACTGTGTGTGTACACTCACGCTCGAGAGCGGAGTCTGAACAGGACCGAACCTTCTTCAGATAACAACATCTTGTTATAAATGTAAGCCTTCAGCTCCGCCCCAACTGTTTGAACATGTTATATTTATATTCACTTATACTTTTTATACATTACAGTTTGTTTCGGGGACAATATCATAAATATTTTAACGACGCGAACACAATTCATCAGACGTTTGCCGACGAGCGGGTATATGATACTGGCGCTTTAAATGTTTATAGGCAATTCATCGCATTTTATTATCAATATAAAATTGGGCCGCCTCAGGTAGAACCTGTCTCTGATATGTTCGGGACACTTATTACGTACTGTTATGGAACTTTTTATTAGGATTTTTCCCTTGGTAAAAAAAATATATTTCGTACGAATATGAAATGTCTGTGAGGCTTCGTATAGCTTTAATGAAAATGGCTTCTGCTTCAAATTGTATTATAATAATACTTTATGAGTTTGCGAGTAAATGGAGAACCAGGATGTAGCATTACAATATACTTTCTGATTCTGATATATCATCACATACGTATAAGTCGCAAGAATTGAAGAGTTCAATTTCGGGATCTCTCCAGCGACGGGCTGGCCAGCGACTGGCCAGGCTTTTCCTCCTTGGGGAGTTTCCGGCTGTCTTTGAACAGTCGCTACGACGCCGTTGGTAGCCGGTAGGTTCTCACCCTGACCTTTGGCCCCAGTACTTTAACACAATTTATTTTTCACTAATATACGACAAAAAATATAGTGCGACTTTATGTAGGAGTACGGCAACTTCCGTCGCGCGAGCTCTATCTCGAAATAAACTCAGATAAATATGTTGTAAACTGTATTTACTGACATTTTGTAGTGTCAATAAAAATTATATAGCGCGCGACAAACTGTGCCTCCTCTCACTTCCGATAATATAAGTTATCTTATGGTCTTAAAACTTATTATGGCGGCACACGGTTGTTACAGTGCTGACGCAAAGATATGTTATGTGAGACGGGTTCACAGCTTACTATTATACTTTTAACTGACTAGTCGATACTGTTCTCTTAACTAACCGCTTAATATTAAATTCTACTAATGGGAGAAGATGAAGGAGGAAACGTATCTGTATAAGGTCTGTGCGGATGTCTATCGGCGTCGGTAGTCACGAAAATGCGTTGTTTATTTGAATACTATAAAAACCGACCAAGTGCGAGTCCGACTCGCACACCGAGGGTTCCGTAATCCAAACGTAATGCATGGTTTTCAATTATTGTAACTCCACGCCTGCCGTTTAAGTTGACAAGCGGTTGCTCACACACATTTAGTAGGCAACGAAACGACAGTTATAAGTTGATTATGATTTTTCCAATGATCTACATATAATTTTTTTTATATATATGTGTTATAAGTTCTTACTTCTTGCCAAATTTCACAACTCCAGGTCAACGGGAAGTATCCGATAATTTTTTGGTTTTCGACAAAGTACGTTTTCATACAAAATTTGTGCATAATTGGCTATAACTTTTTATTGCGTTAACTTAGAAGTGTAATTTTTTCAAGGCATCAAGACGTAACTGACCTCCGTATTTGACAAAAATTTTAGCTTAATCCCTTCCCTTAGAGAAAAAGGTTTTGACAGACGTACAGACAGACGGACAACAAAGCGATCCTATAAGGGTTCCGTTTTTTCCCTTTGAGATACGGAACCCAAAAAATTACGCATTTACGCGAGGGCTCTATTAACAATGAATACTTATAAAAGCAAAGAAAATAATGTTGTATGTTGTTATATGTAAAGTTGTTGATGTAAAAGAAATATAGTTCACTAGTCTAAATATAAAAAGTGTAAAAAATGCAGCTCACATGGCTATGGGTTATTTTTGAAGGTTCGTTTGTTTGAATTTGTATAAAAATCCATAATTTTTTTAAAATATATGCCTTATTTATTATAATATATACCGAAATAATTTGTAAATTTTTTTTAAATAATTATGTTTATTTTGAAATAATAATGATGTGTACATGTAACTCTTTTTACTGTTTTAAACATTTCCTTTTTACAAATAATGATTTTCACTTGTATTACTTTACCTCATTAGGAAGCAGCAACAACCGCCCGTTACTGCAGGGTCCCGGCAGCCTGGATACCTCTGTTCCATTGCGAAATATCTTCGTGGCACACTACATTTTGTGAAAAAACACCAACCGCCACCACTAACCAATAGAAAATTAATTAGGAGTGAACTTTTGCTAATCATTTTTTTGTAATTTTTCAGCAAGTTTTTTATCAACTCTTTACACGTATTAGTCACCTTTTTCCTTAAAACTCTATGACTTTTTAAATTAATAATCGCAGGCTCCCAATTAAACATAGGAACCGTGTTTTTCTCCAATAAACAATCTTTTTCAAGCTTGAAATTAATTTTGATAATCCAAATACTTTAATCAAAGAAAAGTAGAAACTGGTTGTGTTCACCAATCTTGATACATTGTACCGAATCTTTGAGGCAACTTTCAAAATCGATGTTTTTTTTTTTTTTTTTTTATAGCATAGGAGGCAAACGAGCAGTTAGGTCTTTGTATGTATGTATTGCATAAACGTTTCCATCCTCATGTGCGAACTTGCCAAGTGTATTGCAAATGAGCCAGTAATAAAAGTATAAGAGATGTATGCCAAGTGCCAACTGTTGACGTTAAGAGTTCGACAGCATGTACAGTACTTTTATTTTTGACAGTTATAGATAATACTAAAATATATTATCCAATACAACTCCAATGGTATTGTTCCCGTAGTATTCTACTAATAGTTTAAGTAACAGTTGAGAGTAACGTTCCTGTTAATGCGTCTGCACCGGACACGTGCAGCTTCACTGGAGAGGCGAGACTGACGGGAGCATTAGTGACCGGGCATTGTCTGTGCCTCGCGGTCTCAGCTCCGTCACCCTTGAAAATAACGGGATGTAATATACCTACTTTATGACCTATTCTTATCTACTGAATATACACAGAAATTGTTTAAATCCATTCAGCAGATTTACAGGATTTTGAGAACAAAAACCGTGACACGTCGATTTTATAATACATTGGAATAACACGCCATTATTCATTTCTATAAAAATAATCTATATTTAGGTATCTTTTTATAGTGTAAGGGAGGGAACGCGAATTGAACCCCTAAAATACTATAAAGGCCCAGAGTCCAGACATCCGCATAATTGTACCCTCCCTTCTCCCGTACGTCAACATTTCACCGGACCCGATTTGAATGCCATTTACTCCCTCTTAAAAATCGGAATCTCGTATTTTATTACAAAGCAGATCCTCATTTTAGTTAGGTGACTCTCTATATAAATTTACTGGCGAGAGCAACAATTATTATAAGTATTATGTCTGGTGCCGATCTGTGTGAGGTTCGTTATACTGCAATTCAGTATCACGCCACCGCGTTACGGGCATGTGTGATGGGCGTGGTGAAGACCAGTTCCCATAGAACTTGTAGACTGGCAATTGTTCCAAAAAAAAAATGTTTGTGCATAGTTCGACATTCTCTGTGTTTAATTCTACACTATTTTTCCGTGTTAACCTTGATATGATATTATGAATACTATGGATATTGTTGAATTAAAAACGGATAATCACTAGCCCTATGACCACCCAGCTACAGCCCAACAGAGAAAAACAAGACACAAGACAGTTATAAATTATAAAATAAAAATGCGAGTGGAAATCGCACACCGACAGTTTTGTGCAAGTAACGTATATATATAATTCGTACCTGCACTGAGTTCTGCTACGGTAAGAGCACAAAACAAATTACCCTTCTAAGCTAAGCCAACACAATCATAAGAAGCAGTCTTTGGTGTAGTTACTCCGACGCTGTGGACTACGTACTGACTGAGATATCTGTGATGGTGATGTTGATCGATGTGTAAATACTTGAGACGAAAAAATATTTGTAAACTTTTATCTATAATTTCGTTCAGACGGATTTTAACGTAGGTTCCCTGAAAGTGACGTTTGATATATTAGGGATCTCGGTTATTGATATTAATGGCTGTTGTGATTTATAAAAAGGTCTCTCATATAATAATTTAGAATCTAGAAAAATGTATCATTCTTTATCAGTATGATACGAACTAGTACTCATGGCAAAACTCATTCTCTCTCCTGCGGCACGTGAGCGGGGAGACGAGGGAACGAGCCATTCCCAGTGGAATGAGGTTCGCGAAATGTCAAATGTCGCACTTTGTAGGTGACCTACATGCGTTAATTATTGTTTGCCATATCAACCTGAGTTATATAAGGAAGGCAGCCAGCCGCATACTTCATAGAAAACAACAGCACAAACCAAGTTTTAGTCACATAGCTTACCCATTCGAAAAATAAATATAAGATGCTAAAAGTATCTCTTTCTATGAACTAGCTAATGTCAATTACAAAAGCTTCTAAAAGATATGTACTATACGGCGATACGTTCAGGCAGAAACCAGCGACTCCAACCTGACGTGCCGTGTCCTGCGGGCCACGAGCTCCGGACGTCTAGTCGTATAGATCGTACATGCATATCATAAAATCGCCAGCTAAATTGCTAAAAACCTATTGTGTGATGATTATCACAACACAAAAACTAACAAAATGTTTCCAGTATACAGGGTTATTTTATGGTCACCGGCCAAATTTTCAGGCTTGGTTCAGAATCAATAATACATTGGATTTATGAAATAAAAAATATAAAAAAAAAATATTAGATACAATTACTTTGTCCCATGTTGTAAAACATACTTGGTCACCACGTGCATCACACTCGCAACTCACGGTAGGCCGACATCACTGACCTTGAAGTCGATACATTTAGTGTAAGAACAACATTCGATGTATTTTTAAGGACCATTTCAAATCAATTTTTATTTAACAAAATATTACAATTAGACGATAAAATTTAAAACACACCCTTGGAATGATGTTTACTTCCTTATTTTAAAATTTGGCCGATGACCAAAAAATAACCCTATATACATATATCTTTGTTAGTCTGTGAGTCATATTTTTTGAAATATTTGTTGATTTTAATTTTAAATAAAATTCATAAAATAATGAGTCAAAGAAGCTATAAGATATTTTATTTATAAA
Source organism: Calycopis cecrops (assembly GCA_001625245.1). Taxonomy (NCBI): domain Eukaryota; kingdom Metazoa; phylum Arthropoda; class Insecta; order Lepidoptera; family Lycaenidae; genus Calycopis; species Calycopis cecrops. The sequence goes on from LUGF01030737.1 coordinate 10,034, forward strand.
TAAAAGGTTTCTCATTTAATTCAATAATTTTTACTCTTAGATTAAAATGTCAAGTAACAACAAATGATTTGAAAATTCAATAGGTACATTACACCTACCATTATACCTTCTTGGTGAAATTCTGGCAAAAAATACAATTAACTTGTTTTTATGAATGTATATCGTACCATGCCAGCATTGTTCTCCCTGAGTTAAAATTAGTTATATTTATTTATTACCTTTGTCATATTCAGTGGCATGGACGGGCAGAATGAAGACACACAATAAAGGTTACGTACAAAGACAGACGTACTTCGTGAACTAAAAGCTTTCAGGTCACCGAGTATATCTACTTCGAGCGTATGTCGCTGGTTCAACTTTAAACCTTAAATAAAACAACGAGGGCTGCGGGTTAAAGGAGAGCCGCTCTTTGTGTAATAACTTCGTGAGACGGTCCTGTGAGCGGAGGGCGAACTTATTGTATCTTTAGTCGCCGTTAACACTCTCGTCGGCAATCTGTCTCGCTCATCATCATCAACATCATCTAACCTGTAACTCATTATAGTTAACGATTTGAAAATAAGTACTTCTAATTAAATCGTTCAGCTTAAATCATTTATATTGTGTTGATGATTTCTCGTTTCCTTTGAACTTTACTGAGAAAAGGAAATATTTACTTAAACAACTGTTGTGACCCCTGAAGTATTGTAGCGCCTAGCACTACACTAGTATAGGAATATAAATTATTTTTTATATTATAGAACCTATTTGAGTGCACGACAAGTAAAACCTTCGCAACGGATAGTTTTTAATATGAAAATATATATATTCGAAATTTATGAATATAGAATGAATGTGGAAATTGTCTAGTTTTGACAATAAAAGATTTTTATATCACTATAATTCTAGAAGGGATCCGGGGAAGAGCCCTGGGTATATAGAAACCCTATATGAATGATTAATGTAAAGCGAGTCTGTATGTAATTAGAAGCGAATAAGACTGAATATTCTTTCCAAGTTTTATCATTTAGTTTCCTCTTAAGCCAGATTGGCACAGTATAGGGAAGTCATCAAGATAGTAAACCCAGCTCCCTCTACCTAGCTAACGCCAACCCGAGACATCAGGAGCTGAGGTGTTACAGTATTATTAATTCACTATGAATATTCCCTTCCTTTCTTTTTGTAGTAATTATTTACTCCAAGAATCTTGATGAATGTTTAAATTCATCAACCTCCAGCATATTTTAGGAAATCATTCTGTTTGATACTTTGGAACCAATATATATTCAGGTATGCCCTTCTTTTAATACAATTGTTTAAAAGACATTTTCTTTTTTTTCGTATTGATATATTTCTTTCTAAATTTTTCTTCTTACCGGGTTTAGACTGCTACTTTTAGATTGCCTCATGTATACGAAGTTTGTTAGAGAGATATTGCTCTGCAAGTTGCCGCCGCCTCTTGTGCACATAATATTTATATGTTAAATGTTAGTTCTATTTAACTGTTTGTAAGTTCACATTAAATCATATTAAGCAATCTAAAGTATACCGCCCACATTTGGAAACAAAATGAAATATACTGATGAATGATTAAACTGTATTTGTAACATGCGTTTGTTGCCAGCTGCAGCGCGGGTGGCCTGCAGGATGTGCGGTGAACTGACCACATTATCGAAAATAATAATTATGGACGTTATATGAATTTGTTAAATTTATTCATTGAAAAGCAATTATTACTGCTCAACGCATTTTCTTATTTTCTCATTGCTGAATAATATTAATTAAGATTAGAGAAAAATGATTGTCATTAAATAGATCATAACAAAGTAAAAACCGGCCAAGTGTGAGTCGGACTAGCTGCTATGATCCTTTCTCCATCATTACTCGCGCTTGCGCCAATATCGATGGTAACGATACCATCAAAAATATCAATATTATCGTTAGTCCTATCGATATCCCAACTGACTTTCGAGGTCAACTATTGATAGTGGAACTATCGATAGTTCGGCACCGCTACCACATAACCACTGTCTGCGTATCAGAGCCGGTATTACGCTCTGAGCTAAGGCACTTGCCGGCCCCTAAATTTGCCTTTGACACACGGACACCGGTCACTATCTGGCGGACAGCCGGATTCAATTCGGCGGTTGTTCGGTTGTTGTTGTGTAATATTTTATAAACGCGATATGCCAACTGCGACATACATTGAATTAGGACTTTTTAAATAGAAGAGTTTTATAGTCTTTCTACGCTCTTTAAAGTTAAAACACCCGTTTAATCTGACACAAGTGGCAGATGTTTGTATTGTTTAAAACAAAAACAAAAGTAAGTGTAGTGATAAGTACCTACACCCGGAGAGTTATCCGCTAGAAGATTAAACTGTAACGTCCTCGTGCCGCAGTAACTTCCGATACATTTAACTCCCCGACAACTCTATAAAACGGGTTCATTTTGTTGTTCACTCAATATCTCGTAGGGTCAATGTACTCTTCTCACATTTGCATACAGATATATTTCTTTAATGGTTTAGGGGGGCAAACGAACAGTCGGAGCCATTTCCACGACTACCGACGCCCATAGACATCCGCATAGAGTCTATACAGATGCGCAGCTCTCCTTTCTTTTCCCACCTCCATGGATCACCGGCTGCATACCGCACAAAACGCGACAGCACAGCAGTCACTTTACGCCGGTATCGTGTAAGCGAGAGGTACCTCCCCGGTCGCGTCGGCTCAATTCGGCTGCATGAAATCATGCAGTGTGACACTACCTCTAACTAATAGTCTTTAGTGTGTGGTAGTAGTGTAGTAAAATAAGTAATATCTATTGGATGTTGACTGCATCATAATCATGTAACTCCATTTACATGCGACCTATTTAACTGCATAAAGACGCAAAGGATCTGTCATTTAAGTTTAAGAAAATATAAGGGCGACTTACTCGAGCCCGTATAAAGTTGATTAGCACGTGATTAAGTTGGAGTTCGTAAACAAACAAGCAAAAACTTAATTAGCGGCTCACACGAGCAAACGGACAGTAATGAAGTTCTACGGCGTGGACCCGCGGAGCTGCGGCATCTGGCCGCCAGGAGCCGCCTCCGCCAGATGTTTAATGGAAGTGTTGTTATTATTGGCTTTATTAATATTATTATATATATTATGAACACTACAACACGCCAGTAAACACAGTTTACAGTTTAGTGTTTAGTTGGAGATAGAGTTCGCGAGGGAAGCCGCCGCCTCCTGCTGTAGAGTGTAGAGTCCCGCTGCTCCTGTTGTCGCAACTGTGAGCTGCGTGTTGGTCCGCCCGAGGTCAGTTGAATGTCTTCTAACCTCTGTCGTAGGGTGGGGTCACACTCGGTGCCAGTAACGTAAACTCCGACCCTACACAAATGTGGGATGTTCGTTCAGATCTAACGTCGTTCATTATGGCGGGTCGCGTTGTTAAGATATTTATGATGTTAGTCCGAAACAAACTGTATTGTATAAAAAGTAGCCAGTGAATATAAATATTATAAGTTCAAACAGTTCGGGCGGAGCAGAGCGCTTACATTTATAATGAAATGTTATCGAAAGAAGGTTCAGACCTGTTCAGACTCCGCTCTAGAGCGTGAATGTACATACACAGTATAATGATGTGGAGTGACGGTGAGGGAAGCAAATGATAAATTTTCTTTTTGTCACTGTACTATGTTACGGTCTCTGTACTTTATAGTCAACTCCCAATTAATCTGATTAGATTTCATCACTATTCTGGGTATGGGATGGGATGTGAACAAGATTTAATTTGTAAGGGCCGAAGGGTCTCGGGACTCAGGGAGAAGAGAGCGAATCCTATAATTAAATGACAAACGATATAGAACTTGTATTCTATTCTAAACCAAGTAATTTTTATCCAAGTTAAGAAGTGCCGAGTATAAGTAAACAGGCGACGTTCGCGGTATGTTTTGTGGCACGAAGGAGCG
>LUGF01030757.1:0-13038 GCA_001625245.1 Calycopis cecrops
TCTCGGATTGGAAATTCAATTAAGATCTGGGCCAGATCGAGCAGCGCCTGTAAATCCGCACTCTCCGCTGCGATCGCCGCCGCCAGTGCGTAGAAATACGCCTCGATTTGTTCGGACGTTAACTAGTAGCTGGGTCTAATGCTTCCTAATTTTATCTTTTTTTTGTAGTACAAGGGAGCAAACGAGAAATCGATGCGATTTTATGACTACCCACAGAAATACGCATTTACGATATTCAGATGTGTTGCCACATGGCGCACCGGCTACTTACACCCTGCACGAATCGCACTTTACGCCGATGTCGTGTGAACGTAAGGTACTAACCTCCCCGGTCGTGCCGGCTCAATTCGGCTGCATGCATACATGAAGCGCGGTCTCTTGTTGCGTTAATTTGTGCTTAAAGTTAAGAATATCCAGACATAATGGTCGTGTATCGGCTGGATGAGGGTAAAGATTGGATTTAATTGACTGTGGCTGCGGTGTTCCTAATGGAATATGAACAAACTTTTTTTTTAGATCTGAACTTTTGCCTTCGAAGCGAAAATAAGCCCTATACAGCTTCATCGGTTTAGAATGAGTGGTCGTCGGGCGGCAATACTATGTTTGGTGTCGGGGGATCGACCCCCCACTGTCCATGAGTTGGGAGATATGCATCTCGAAATGAGAACTTAGTGACTAACTTTGAACGTCTGTGTGTGACGATATAACGTTTCCCATCACCATGCATTTCACTACTAGGGTTACCAAAAAAATATTATAAAATATCGCTATAAAATAACGCTTACTTCGAATAACCGGTTACCTTTTCCTATAAGTACACCTAACAAAGTGTACCATCAACTCAAGAATCACTTTTTATTATCCTGCGTCATATATGTATATAGCAAGAGCTAGATAATAACCGCGTGGTATGCACAATTAAGACCCCAAACATCCGAAGACACAATTCATCAGCTGCTAATGAGTACTTTCTCTATTCGGTCGCACGCTGTCGGCTGAACACGTTCTGTTACTATCGCGAGCCGATAGCTGTGGTAAGTGGTATGAGATGAGTTGTAGATGACCTTGTAATGGTATTTGGGTACCTGTTTGGGTTATTAGATTGTGGGTAAATATATTACTTTAAGTTTCTTTATTGTGAATTAAGTTTGCCACATTGTCTCAGGCCTTATCGCCTTTTGTGAGCCTTGAGTGAGAGTGAGTGTGAAAACGTTTCCAAAACGACCCACATTATAAATATTGCATTCCAAGTTTTAAAATAATGTTACCTGTAGACAAAAAGTTTTAATAAAATTGCTATAACTTCAATATTTATATTGAATAAAATATGTAAGGAATGTTGCAATTTTTTGTTGCATGTTCAACCAACTATCTCTCTAATAAGGATATATATGAAATGGCATATATATGGCTTAGTGAAAATATGGGTTTAAGCCTTTATGAAGGGGAAACAAGTAAAGCAGCGGATTACAATAATGAGGCGGCCATTAGGTTACTCGTTAGTCTAGGAATCCTTACAGCTGCAAGATCAATTTTGTAAAACATAGCAGCTATTTATATAGTCTAAGGACACATACTGGCTATGGTCTCACACAAAATCGGTTAGTCTCATTTTAAAGAGCTGTAAATGTGCAGGACAATAAAGAGGAGAAAATATAAATTAACGAAAATTTTGAATATAATACAACCCTTCGCTGTAGTCAGCTAAAAATAGAAAATAATTTAAATATTAATAACTCAGGCCGCTATCCCGCTGGCGTTTTACGAGCGTTGACGTCTCTCCGACGTCTTCGTAACGTCAACGCTGCGCTGACGCAACGTTAACGTCGTGACGTCGCGTGGCAATAGTTAACGTTTGCTAAACGCGACGTTAGCGTCGCGTCGTGCACATGGTGCTACATAAGGCGTACAATCAGAAACAAAATTGATTCCGACAAGGAAACACTACTGTTGGCTTTACTACTTCGTCGACAATTAGGTAAAAGAAAAAGAAAATCTCATCGTCAGTTTTGGGAAAGCCCTTTATGGTTGAATCGATCACAAGAAAGTGAATATTTCGTACTGTATTCTATTAATATTAAAAATAATGAATCGGAATTTTATAAATATTTGCTTATGCCTCAAATGTAGTCCATATTTGACGAACTTTTAGAAGTGATTCAAAAAGTTATGTAGCACCATGTGCACGACGTTAACGTCGCGTTCAGCAGACGTTAACTATTGCCACGGGATGACGCGACGTCAACGTTGCGTCAGCGTAGCGTTGGCGTTACGAAGACGTCGGAAAGACGTCAACGCCCGTCAAACGCCAGTGGGATAGCGGCCTCACTGTCAGCAAAACAAAATATTATGTTCTAAGGCTACTTGACATAAAAATTTTCATATAAAAAGGTTTCGAAGGTTTCGATATTATTAAATGAAGGCCAAAGGATCGTTGGGAACCTGCTATTCTATGATCATTATCATTGTCAAAATTAAAATATGTATTTGTGATGTTGTTATTAGCCATCAATCAAATTCTTTCACAATAAACATAATATTAACCTGTTACATTCTCTCAAGTAACTTTCGAAGCATATTTTCCTCAAAACCCCTGGATTCCGATGCGCCGTGGTTTACCTTTCACCATAAGCGTGAAATTGTTGCTGTAGGTCGAGCAGCGGTCCGCTTATCGCGTGCATATCTGGCGGGACACGAATGCACTTTGACAAATCTCGCCATCTCGGAAACTGATGACATGTTGACATATGTCATTTCATACGTACAGACGAAAATTTTCTAGCATTCGGTTCACATTTCAGCCACTAGTAAGCGTGGCAGTCTAGAAGCTTGATCCCTATTGAGATTTTAGAGACGTTTACGCATGTAACTGTAACTTAGTATCAAGTAGGATTAGAATAGATACACTGTTAAGGACTATCTTCTTTATGATTGTATTGGGTATTAGAGATAGGTTAATATTCTATCAGAATATATCAAAAATTACCTTACAGCTCAAGATATAATCATCATCACTAAGAAACGATCGGTCTCTATGTCTCTATTTGAAATCTGATCTTGAAAACGATATCCTTTGAATATCATTGGAAAGGGAATATCATCTGAGTATGCGGATATTAATGGGCGCGGGTAGTGCATGGCTCCGCTTGCTCAGTATTATGAGAAAGTTCCTCTCACCCGTTAGTGCCGACGAGAGGCGGATGCCGCGTGTTCATCTATCATGTGGAGATGTTTACTGATGTTATCGCCATCTGACGACGCCTTGTTTGATGCCCAATGATTGTGATTCACCAAAGATTCAACGAGCAATATTTAAAAAATATTGTGAATAGAGATGGCTGCGCGTTGACGGAGATGCTATTCGTTGTACGGGCTAGTGATGCCCAAAAATATCCAGATAATCGAATCCTAGATAATCGAATAATCGGTTCGGATATTTTGAACGAACACATAAATAATATACGTTTATAAATTTAAGGATATCATAAATTATAAAGCATCTTACGTAATTGGTTAAATCAGATTAGTACAATTGCATAAGCCATTCTTATCTTTTAACTTCTGACAGTCACTCTGTCAGTTAAGTAAGTACCTAACTTTCAGTGTTAAAAAATCTCTCCTATGACCCCGAAAGAATATACTAAGTTTTTTACCTTTAGCGTTTCTTTAGATTGCCATGTCTAAACCAGCAAAAATTTAATATTTTTTGTTAGCTGGCTTAAATTGTTAAGAGCCAGATAGATCAACCAGTGACACGGTAAAATACAGACGAAACCGCGACATCCACTTGTATTAATCCTTACCACGAACCTTAATCCAGCCGCGCGACAGATTATAAGACATATTTACGAGTGGCTTACATAAAATTGTCTTTGATCGTTACATCTACGGATTTCGCCAGCGCATTTAGCGAACCCATATTAACAAACGTTAAAACGTCTCGAGTCGGTCTGAAACACTTCCTAGAAGCCGACCAATGTGATGTAATCCTGATTAAAGTCGCAAAGCATCAATTTTGCTCATGCAATAAAAGTATCGGGCAACACAAAATCTGGGTTATACCAAGGGGGTAGGATATAAATTCGCTCATCTATGATTGCCGATTCAAAACACGTCTGGGCTATGGTTGTCGCTTTCACGGCATACGAAATATATTAGAATAATGTGTAGTGCGTTGAACCATAGAAGCACCTGGAGTCGCCGAGATAACGCAAACAGAATTCTACCACCGGTTCATTTACATGAACATCTTGAAACTGTACTGCAAGATTAGCTTTCAATGAATATTATGAGAATAATAATTCTCTTTCCGCTACTGAGAGTAGGTACGCCTCTTTTTTCTTCGTTACGCTTTCGTATCTCACGAAAGAGAAGACTTAAACGATTATCAAATCCTATTAAGACTGCTATTGGCTAAAACAAGTTGAAAAAAAATCCTTAAGATACGAAAATAATAATATTTAAATACCGAGTCAAAACAAAAAAGAACACGGCAGCACACACGCGCCAAAATAAAAAGGACTAAAACCAACAATTATATAACGATAGATTTAAAAATCGATTACACATTGCTAATACACATAATCGATTCTTTACAACCGGTACAGCGTCGCTAATCCTCACTTGACCCTTTTTTGTGGCTGTTTGTAAAGGATTAAAGCCGTGCTGTCATTTACAGTTGCGCGCGTTACACAAATGTTTTTATATTTCATAATAAATATGAGCACAGACTAAAAAGGCACAATACTCGATGTCATCGCGAATGATTAACAATCGATATAACGAGGTAGCTCTTCATGTTTATCCTTTTTTATGGCGTTCGGAGGTCTTTGACAGTCTAACAAGAGTCTTCTTTTATATTTTATCTTTTTGATTATTTTTCTGTTAACCTCCGATGACTAATGAAAAATCTGTTTGTTATTCTTTCAAGCAAAAACTGTCGATTTTATTACAGTATAAGGGTCAAACAATCGGAGCTATTCATGACTACCGACGCCCATAGACATCCGCATAAAGGCCATAAAGATACGCCCCCTCCCTCCTCCCTCATCCATGGGCCACCCAACACTTACAAACCGCAAGAAACGGGACAGCACAGAGATCTCTTTATGCCGGTATCGTATAAGCGAGAGGTACCTCTCCGGTTGTTCCGCCTCAATTCGGCTAAATACATGAATGCACTACCTCTTCCTAAAGTTGAATTCAAGCAGCTTGTAACCATGATCAGTGGCGCTCTCTGAACAGGAGTACAAAAGTGAACATCCTTACTACTGATGATGACGACTTGTCTCAAAAAAACCTACTTTCATAACAGCGGTGTCTTGAAATCGATATCACAACTTTTATAGCCTGTATTCTATTGACGCTATTATTTATTGTCTGTATTGTAACTGTCACTTGGCGCTTTCTACAAACGTTTGCCTCTCCAATTTGCCGCTCAAATGTTGACGGGGCGACACACGTCCGAAAATTAACACCTCCGGGAGGCGTGAAGGTCGTTGGACATAACGGCACCTCTTGACAATGGAAGACTGTTATGAGGTGTGATTTCTTCACGAGTATAATAACAACGCATCTTTACACACGTTTCCTAATGAGCTAGCCATAAACAGGCGTGTTTGTATAGAGTTTAATCTCTCTGACACCCCATTATAGGAATAAGATATCTATATATATAAAACTCAAACGTGACATAGCCATCTATCAACGCACAGCCCAAACCACTGGACGGATCAAGCTGAAATTTGGCATCCAGGTAGATGTTACGACGTATTCATCCGCTAAGAAAGGATTTTTAGAAATTCAACCCCTAAAGGGATGAAATAGGGGTTTAAAGTTTGTATGGATTTCTTAGAAATAAACCGCGGGGCACAGCTAGTTCGTAATATATGATGATGTATATGATGATGATGATGATAAAAATAATGACCTCAAAGACCAAAGCTAGATTTCGGCTACGGCGGCTGTGTCTATAGAGATGAAATCTACGCACGACAATAAGCTAAATTCCACCCTTATGATCGCCCTAGCTAGGTTCTTACATGGGATCCACTATAAAGTTCACCAAAGATCTATCAGCATGGGCTCCAGTGACTTCAGATCCATGCAAGAACCCAGTCATATTCTCTATTAAATTGATTGGAGATTTTTTTTAAAGAAATTACTTTTGTTAATCTAGAATTTAGTAAGACCACATTGCATTCATGCATGCAGCCAAATTGCTGTTCTGTAGCGTTTCATGCGGTGTGTAAGTAGCCGATTTCCCATGGAAGAGGAAGGAGGGCAACGCACCTGTAAAGATCTATGCGGATGTATGTAATGAATCCAACGATTGTTAGTACACAGCGTGGCCAGCTGGTGTGATTGCATCACGCCGCACAAAGGGCGCGGACTGACACACTCGGCATGATCTCAGCCGCTTACGGAACCAATCCACGAGAACCATTTAATACTCCGATGGAATGCACTTATTTCTACAAGCGATAGAATTAGGGCTGGCGATAGTGCTTTTCTTTATTGCCAAAATTTATTATTTAAAATAAAATGTTAGTATGTTTTTGTGGTAAAACTCCTAAAACAATATGAGTTAATAAAAAGTGGAAATAGTATATTATTTAATAAAAGTGTAATATGAATTTCCATCAAGATCCAGCTACACATAGGAAAAACTATACAATTTCCATTCCGATATTTCCACTAAATCATTAGTTGATAACAAACAAACGTCGATGGTTTATGTTTATTAACTTTTTACTAGCAACTAAGATAATTTGTTTATAAAAGGAGAAACTCTAAATTGCTAATTTTATAGCAACCTGAGTCAAATGAGCAGTCGGACCTTTTGAAGTCTTCTGCATATCTATTATACAGGCATGTTCTAATCTATAAACATAAAAGAGTATTAAATATAATGAACGTATAATAAATAATAATCAATTTGCTATTCTATTGATCTAACATCAATTTATATTTCATGTTTAGTTATTTCTAATAATCGATAATTTCGCTAATACCCATCGTGTTAGCGAAATTATCGATTATTGGAAATAAGGAAGAAGTCGAGTTTTATATTCTAAAAATGATGCAAATTAATATACAATAACAATTTATTTTTTTCTGGATATTGATTCATTAATTAATTGGTCGCTAAAAAAGATTTTATAATATTTTAATAATATCTATATGGAAATTATTTTTTATTACTTAGTGATTTCTTATGAATTCATAATAGAAAATGATAAGACGACAAGTATGCAAACATATTTATAGAGAAGAACAGACTTATTCTTTGGTGTTTTTATTCCTATAGATCCTCGTTTTCTTGGGTTATGTTGTGAGTGAAAAGACAATTTTTTGCTATTTCATCAGGTTTCCTGCAACTATAGCAACGGATCATGTCTTGATCCTGGACACAGGATCACAGACAGGAGTAAAAGCAGTGGGAACAAGTGTGCTACGTCCAATATAATTAAATATTTGATCAATGAACAAGTGTCAGCCCTAGCGAGATGGCGCGGAGAAAGAAGCTCGGAATGCGGTCGTACATCAGACGCGGACGGAATTCAATCGGCCTCTACAATCTGTTCATTATCCGTAATTATCATGTTCGCGTTGACATCGTCAACCCATTATTGACGTGTTTGACATTGTCAACGGTCTCGTTAACTCACATAGGCGACGTCTTGCTTTTGACTTCGTCAACCATCCTTGCCATTATTGACGTGGTTGACATTGTCAACGGCCTCGATACGCGATGGTAACGTGCTTTTGACATTGTCAACTGCCACTGGCACTGCCAGTCTGCCAGGGACTCAAAAACACCGTTATAATGTGTATTCTGTAACAGGTTTAATGTGTTACATTTTCCTTGGTGTAATACGTAAAATCTGCTACAAAATTATTCCAATAACACCTTTTAACGTTTCTGTTCTTACCTATTATAACAGTTTTCTAAGTATCGGTGTGCACTTTTGACTGTTACAGTTATTAACGCTTACGAACATGGAAGTATAATTTATGAACTCAGATTTAAAGTATTCTTTCTGTTTGTATACAGTAATAAACATGAAAAAGAGTCTTCAAAACATTATTTTTGATGTCATAGACTGCCTCACCACGTTTCACTTACGCTGCTTGACATTGTCAATGTCTCGTGACTCCAATAACTGGCTTGTAGTTGACTTGTTTTTTAATATCCAAGCGCCTGCTGCTTTTTTTTGCAGCATCTTGTATTTCTGGTTATCTTTTTTTTATTTCTATTGGTTGTATATTCCTAGGTTTTTGTGTCTCGACCATGCTCCCCATCACTCCAAGCGCTCTAATTATTTTCTTCAGTTGGCCTTGTAGGTACCTTCTGCTCACACAGTCCCACATCAAAAACATTAACGCCTTAAATGAGCTTTGTGAGTAGTAGATGAGGAAGATCTATTGAGGAGGAGATGGAACGGGTAACAACATAATCACTGACGGTGCAGCAGACGGTATTCAGACCTCAGTGGTTAACTTCCGATCACTCGCTGGTCCTATACTATAAAAATCGATATCGGCTCTCAAAATGCAAGATATCGATTATACAAATCGATTTTCATAATCGAATAGACGTATGAAACCCGATAGGTAATGTAATTACACGACGCAGCGCACTAGCAGACCGTGACCGCCATTGTTCGGCGAGCCAATGTCATACGGTAAGTACCAAACATGTACCGGCGTTACTGCACAATAGAAAAATTTGTACTGTGGTGGCGCCAAGGCACTACATGTACTACGTGTAGCACAATTGTAAAGCAACTGCTATGGTGACGTCACAACTGCAGCCAATCAGGTCCAGTATTTTTTTATAGTATAAGGAGGCAAACGAGCAATCGGAGCCATCGTCATGACTACCGACACCCATAGACATCCGTATAGAGGCTATACAGATGCGCTCCCTTTCCTCCCCCTCCGCACGAAACGCGCCAGCACAGCTGTTACTTCACGCCGGTGTCGTGACAAGCGAGAGGTACCTCCCCGGTCGTGCCAATTCGGCTTCACGCATGCTTGCAGCATGGCACTACCTCTTGCTAAAAGTAGTACTACTCAGTAGGTAAAAAACCCTCATATAGATAAGCCATTGAATTCGGATTATTTGTGTCTTTGCTATTTTTCAGCTAGTCCGTGTTACGCTGGATTATCAGATATCATTACATTACAGTCAAAACTGGCAGCAAGAGGTAGTGCCACACTGCATGCTAGCATGCAGCCGAATTGGGCCGGCACGACCGGGGAGGTACCTCTCGCTTACATGAGACTGGCGTAAAGTGACAGCTGTGCTGTCGCGTTTCGTGCGGTGTGTAAGTAGCCGGTGGCCGAGGGAGGAGGAGGAAGGAGGGCAACGCATCTGCATAACCTCTATGCGGATGTCTATGGGCGTCAGTAGTCATGAAAATATCTCCTACTGCTCGTTTGCCCCCTATAACCATAAAAAAAAGGTTTGACCCACCACCCGCTCCCTCCGCTGCTACTCCTGTGTCGCCAGGATCGATAGCGGCAACTATCATGACAGCAGGGAGCCCGAGGGATAAACTGACACTGTCTTTAGACTCACCAAGTAGGAGGTAATTACAATCACACCACGGTTACGAATGTAGTCATTTTCACTGCCTCGTGGTTTAGTGGTAAGGGTGTTCAACAAAAGACGTGAGGTCCCGGGTTCGAATCCCGGGTCGGACCAAAAATTGTTATTTTGATTTTTCAATTTCTAATTACAGTCCAGAGTCAGGAAGATGGCGGTGTTACACCCCCGTGCCTCGGAGAGCACATTAACCCGTCGGTCCTGCGCCTGCTTTCTCTCCGGTCGTGTCGGACTGCCGTCCCATCGGAATATGAGAATGCACTTGTTTGCGCGCACACTTGTGCACTATATGTCCTGTATAGACTGCCGCCGAAGCTGAAATCGGCTAAAACGACACTATTATTTTTATTAGTCATTTTTAGTCAGTTTTCAGCGTAAAAAAATTTGCAAAGAACCACGTTAACCGACTATTCCTTACTGGTGTCCATAATGTTTCTGATCTAAGGAAAATTAGGTAGCTCTTTAGAATTTAGCCTATAGTCTAAAATACATTATTTATTTTCCGGTGCAGTTGGATAACATGCCAACCATTTAATAAGCTATTCACTTGAGTTACCCGCGGCTTCGTCCGCAAATTAGTTTGGCCTCCGGTGGAACAAGTAATTGTATTAAACCTTTCAAACCTGTTCCGTTGTTCGTATATTAATAGACTGTCAGATAAAAATTCACCAGATGTACCATAGATAACTACATAAGATGGCGACGGTACGCTTTGAAAACCTTTTCTCATTTACATATATTGATAATGCCATGTTGCATCTGAATTGGGCTTTCACGACCGGGGAAGTGCCTCTCGCTTACGTGATACCGCCTTAAGTGATGCTATGGTATCGCAAGAAGCGTTTATGAGGACCTGTGGCCTACAGATTGCTGAAAGCAACCAAAAAAATACAGATCTATAACGAACCGTATTATGGGGACATAAGTCATAACATAATACGTTCGAAATATAAAATGGGATGACACTAACCACCAGTTGATTCAAACGGTAGGTAGGTGTCATCCCCAGACAAACCGTGTTCTCATTTAGCAATATCCGAGACGGCAATATAACCGATTATTTACCGGCACGTCCCATCCCTAGCAATACGCATTTACCTAAGTCACTACTCGCTAAGTCTGATTTATGTCCATGCAAATACACTAATGTAACCATGATTTGTATTCAAGTGAGGATTTAGCACGTGTACATTAGTTCCAGCATTAATTCCGAATAGCTTTTAAGCGAGAAACAAACGTACATTCATTTACTGGCGGCACTTTCAAAGGCATGCTCAATGATGAACGCAGAGCGCACTGACTTAACTAAGAGCTAATGCGACCACATTTACATATTCTCTAGGACCGTGACTATTTGCTAAGACATCCGTATGCTTCTGTTTATACAGTAGTGACAGAGTAATATTTAGAAATCATTGCTCGTTGGTAAAATAAAAAAAATATTGTATTAAAAAATTTAAATAAATATTACGACCTTGGAGCGCTTGTACGGAAATACAGGTTGTGGATAAATGAGGTGAGTATTTTAATTTCAGGTCGTTAAAAAATCGTACATGAATAAAGCAAACTGAAACGTATTTTATCTTCTTGGGTAAATAATTATATTTTAATTATATTCACATTATAAATATTTAATAAGGTACCTAAGTTTTAAAATACACATTTATTTAAAATTTTGTAAAATTTGTTAAAACAGCTGATATAACGCTAGTATACGGTCAAGAGCCCTAGTTTATTTCAAAAAGAACAACATAATATAACTAATTCCAGACTTTTTGTAGAACTACCTTAAAGCTCAATATCTGTACAAAGAGAGTGAATGTAGTATAGAGTATAAAATTTAAATCTAAGAATGGCTTTTACAGTCAACTAAACCATAAAGTAGGCACTATTTCACACGATACTTCCAGTGATTACACCACTAAAACCTATCACTGTGACAAGAGTCTTATGTAACACCACAACAATGGTCATCCTACAGTCCCTTTTATAGCCCCTACTCGATGCACAGGCATTTTCAAGTTTAATCAACGTAAAAGTAATTATTATTGCAGCTATCTTTGTGTACGGTAACTGGCGGTCCGGCTATACGGAGCTGTCCGAGCCGGATAAAGTGGCCGAACCATCTTCCATCTCTCTCTCTATTATGCTAAAGAGAAGGGAAACAAGAAGAGTCAGCAAGACTTATGAATTTTTATTTGCTTTCTTTAAACGGGCTTAACCCACGACACTTCCAAACGCTGCTACTTCTGTCTGTCTCTAAACTGTATTTTTTTAATCTCTCTCTTTTTTGCTTATAGCAATGAGCAAAATTACTACTACAATCTTTTACAGTAAGTATTTAATATTGTATAGAATAAGGAAGACGTCGACAGCGACATCAAAACTGGATTGCTTCAAGTTTCACGTCGGTATTATGTGCGAGAGGAACTACCCAGGTAGTTTCCGCCCGGCCGTGTAGCAACGGCTATCACTTCCATAATCATAATATATAACATTAAAAAAAGCCGCAAATTGGAAATAACATTCTCAAAAAATACTTACATAATAAGTACATACTTTTTATATAATCCAATATATTATAAAATAAATATAAGTTTTAGTCGTGAATGCTATCAATTATCAAACACTTAAGATGCTTAAGCGGGCGGACCACGGAGACACGTCAATAATTAATGGTCATCTCACTTACTCATTAATTAGTGTTGATATAAAATATCGATTCATCGACTCGAGAGAACGTGCGACATAAAATGCTTTTTAATTTTTATTGCGCCCATTAATATGGCGGTTATTGAAAAATACCGTTGAATTTTCAATAATCATCCATATTTATGGTATTTTCGAAATTTTCTTACAATTTATTATGCTATTAATCGCGGTATTAAGTATTATTTATTAATAAGCTCTTCAACGCAACTTAATTATTGGGAACACATTCCGGCGCGAGTGAAAACATGTGAAACGCGATAAACCGCCAAAATACCAGTGGACCAGCGTAGATGACGTCATATTAGCGCTAAGTCTAATATGCTAACGGTACTAAGGCATCAAGGTGATCGCGGGGAAGCGAGAGGACAGTCACATTCCAGAGATGTCGATACATTTTGACCGGGTTGTATCTGATTAGCAAGAGTATCGCCAGTGAATAGTGATGTGACATGTTCGTTTTTTTACCGATTTACATAATCGGCTTAGTAAATTTGGGTGCCGTTACATTCGTATGTAGAGAGATAACAGAAGGTAATTTGGATGGTCTCTTTTACATTTATCATCTTTGTATTGTGTAGCTTCGGCGATTAAGTTGAGATATATTAAGGTGACATTGCAGAGACTATGTTTTCTTTGGTTTATGTTATGTTCTTTGGTTATGTTACAAGTTGTACATCGTCTAACTGATATATATAAAAAAATCCATTTGTTTT
>LUGF01030757.1:14082-27906 GCA_001625245.1 Calycopis cecrops
ACTTGAAATTTTTAGTCTTAGTTTTTTGAATCAAATCAATCATTCAAAAATCAAATAAATCAAATCAAAATCCGGACTACAAATAAAACCCCGCCCGGACGCTCCCCGGACGCCCTCTAAACTAGGACAAATCCGGGGAAACCCGGACGGATGGCAACCCTATATTAAGGTGACATTGCAGAGATTATGTTTTCATTGGTTTATGAACCAACTTTATGATGATATAAGTTGTACATCGTCTAACTGATACAAAAAAAACTAATTTGTTTCTTTCAATTTATAACATTTATGTTATTTTTTCTCTTTCGTCTGCCTACATGTCAAGAAAACCTAAAGGTTCCTGTTGACCTAGAATCATATTTGGTAAGTGAGATAGTATAATATAGATATAGGGACACAAACATAAAAAATTCTTACACAGAAAACACCATTACAAAGTGATATTTGTATTCCATTTCAAACGCATGTACATATTACATGCCTGCAACTTTAACATGCTAATTTGTCTCTACCTCTCGTTGGTACGGAACCCTTCAAGCATGCGGACTCCACATTTTCGAGACCAGCGAAACTGTCCATGGTTACATGCGAACATTCTGATTGTAACAGGCATGCATGACTGTTACAATGCGTACGTAATCAGTGAAATCGTCGAATTAACCGCCTCGCCGAGCAATACTTAGCACATTACTACACGCTTTCTCCTAATGACAATCACATTACAAGCGGGCTAGGAATTGTTTTGTGCTAGGTAACATATTAACACCATAGATTATAGTGGGTTAGGGTTTATTTTATGCTAAACACCGTGTTCTTTCAGTGGTTCTTAACAGGTGGCCCGCGGACATCTCAAGTAGTCCACGAGTCATGACATTACCCCCAGATCAATAAATAAAATTTTATCAAATAGCCCCTCAGGACTAAAAGGTTAAGAACCACTGCTATAGATCAAAGGTGGCAACATAATGAGAGCTAATATCGATTTTTGACTATCTATCGTATCCTCTGGGATCAAATGACGTACCGCACTATTTTTTTTTTTAAACTTTTCAGGGAATTCTAAACATAGGTATTTGAAAAACACGTCAGTGGTACATCTTCTACCATTTGAGAATACATAAAGGTCAACAAGCAGACAAACAACAATCATTAGTTATATATATTAGGTACGTATGATATATCTACTGTACCTATAGTCATTATGCAACGCGCGAAAAGATCACAGATAGTGATGTGAACATTAATATAAAAACGTAATCGAATATTTATACAAAATATGAAATGCGATATCGATGTCGTTATAATCTGTGGATATAACAAGAGATTTATGCGCCGATTGTAATCATCATTTTTAGACATTACCATGTTGGAATTTGTTTATTTATTATGAATAAACAGATGAAATCGAATCCTTCTGACGACCCACTGTGAGGGACTGTGAGTCTTCCACTAATTAGGATCGCCTGCTCAGTGTTTTTGGTCGATTGTTGAAATAATCTGCTTGATAAGTAACGAGTTTCGATACAGACACGTCAATTAGTGACTGAAATATGAACTTGATGAAATTTAAACTTGATGAAATATGAACTTATATTTTCGTTTGACGTTTATTAATAAAAACTAAATAATAATATGAAAATAATATTTCAATATCTATTAAATGTCATTAGGACATTTTTATTCTTTTGCAAGTATTTAATGCCTAAAATAAACATCGAGATACATCGATAAAGTTCTGCCTCTACGTTTATTGCACGATATCTATAGGGACCGTGCACAAAATATAGAGGCAGCACATTCGCAGAATGTAGCGCACCCTAGTGATAATTTTAGGAATTAAGTGCTAGCAAAACACAGTGACAATGACGTCATGTTAACGTCAAATCATACATACAAACGAAAATTTGCTAGAATTCGGTTCACATTTCAGCCACTAGTTAGTGCGGCAGTCTAGAAGCTTGATCCCTATAGGTAATTGCTTTCTTAAGCAGCTTTAATCGTCTAGTTGACAAGTATAAGTAAGTCAGCAAGAAACCTCCGCGTACTAACAGGGCCAGGTTTTGCCAGAGTAAAATTTATCCCAATCACTAATTCATATTTTCATATTTACATGAAAAGTAATTTTATGGTAAGTAATTCAGACTGTATGCTACATAATAGGTATAACTATATGCCATTTTAATTAAATCCCCTCATCAGTTTTTATAAAATAATAAGTAAGGAATTAAATGAAGTCCTTATCTTGAAAAACCCATACATATTTACAGTTGTTTATAATAGAAAACCAATGATAATATAATAACATAACAATAACATACATAGATCGATTGATGATATTTGCATTAATAATATAAATGTCAATGAATTCTACTTCGGTTGGTCCAACGTTAGCCCACATGTTACCTCATCTTAATCAATTGTAAATTTAATTAACATGTCGTTTAAACTCGTCGGTTAACTCGCGGTATTCCGGTTAACAAAGGCATGTGTTAACGACTAACCGAACAAGTTGAACTCGTGAACAAACAGCGCAAGAACGAGAACTATGCGCAGGTGCCCGTGGCGTAAGTGCGCTTGTTTTTGAGCCAACAAGTTTCTTGCCTTTTACGTTTTTTATTCTTTCTCATTATCGATATATCTATGTAAAAAAATGTTGATAGTACATCACTAAAGTTTGTATAATATAAACTGCTGATGATGGACTGCAGAACATAACCACCATGGCTCAGGCCTTGTCGTGGCAATCCTACCTAGATAAATTGGGCGAAATCAATTGTATTGATCTTTGCACCCAGGCAGGTAGGCAGGCCCTTGTAGGGAACAACTAAAGCACAGGAAGGAGAGGCGCTTTGCAAGAGGCTACAATAGGAATTTCCCTACCTTTTAGAGGACTGACTGGCTCCAAATGTGGCACTTCTCTAATGGCATTTGCAAAGCTTAACTTGCTCGATTCGCTTTCGGCCACTTCCATTTAGGTATGGGTTAAGCCCAAAAAACTAGGAATTTAGTATTAGACTATGGCGCCGCTACTCGGCAGTCGCATACAGGTGATCGTTCTAAAAAACGTCGCCATGATTAAGACTTGTCTCCAGATTGAATATATCCATTTAACAATAAAGCATTATGTCGGAGAACCATGTTAAGACCCGAACAAAAGAACCAAGATGGCACCCCGCTGCGAGCGGGCGCATGCCGCGGCCGGCTGCCTCCTAAATCAGACCACTGACGTTCTATACAACCCCAACATATACACACCTAGCGCTGATGACGTCATGTCGACGCTCTGGTAGTGTGCTACTCGAATCAAGGAAGCAAGGCGAGAGGAAAGAAGTGAGACGCAGAGATGTTTTAACAGAATACAGTTCGATGAAGTTTGGTTACGACTTCTGTATTCGTTATCTATACCCATAATAAAAATAAAATCTGGTCTATGTCTAAACGTACGCATTATTTAAGACAATATTGTATGAGACGATTTAGAGATATCGATATAGTTTCGGTGTTTACTCCTAAGATTATATTTATTCTTAGCAAGAGCTTAGTCACGAAAAAATATAGCCAGTGTTTTCCAGCAATAGAGTGATGTAGTGCTTTAAAGCAGGCTACCAGCGCTGCAGCGTACTGCTTTACCGCGCTTACGTCTCTAGCTACCGAAACAGTTTTTTTTTTACTATCTGTCTCATATATCTAGAATAGAGATGAAGTAGATGCAGTTTCTTAAATTTTTCTTTGGAGGTAATCAAACCATAGATTATCTCGCTGTCTGTTAGTACAATCAAAAACCACGATTAAAACCACACAAAAACGTACTCTAATGACACAGTGTTGCAAATTAAAATCGTGATTCGTGACCGTAAAAAGGAGTGAGCGCTCCACCCTCAAATTACATGCCGGCGCGCGGCTCGCGGAGGGTATTAAGCTATTAGGCGCAGGGCACACGGGCGGAGTCGCGGGATGTAATTTGTACATTATTATTTGTGGGACTGATAAGAATAAGAAGAAGATTATTGTATTTTTGAAATGAGTATGCAGGATATGTTGACATTGCCTCAATAATAGCTAGACATAGAAGGAAAAGGATGATAAAACAAAACGATATATTCAAGTACTCTAAGAAAGATGGACGGACACAATGAAGGCTTAGTAATAGGATTCAATTTGCACCCATTTTCTATTTATTTTTACCTCTCAGCTTTTTAGGGTTATTGTTAGAGTTTCGATGAACGAGAGATACATCGAAACTCTGTAACCCTAACTCTTAAAAGGCACCACACGGAGCAACTACCAAAGCCTGGATATCTCACATCGGTCGATTACATACAATATTTCTACATATCTGTTACGACGAACTGTTACGGCAAGTGCTATAGTATGTCTAATGGCCTCAGTAAAAAAAAGGACATTCCAGAGGAACTAGTCCTTTTTTTTCTCTGATGAGCACTTAGCATTATTCCTCAGACAAGCGTGTTTACTCGACAATTACCCGCGCATCGTGCACCTTCGGCGGCGCTCGGCGATCGTCGGGCGGCAATCATGGCATTACCTGGCAGACGCTCGGGGGCGTTATTTGCTTTCCTCCTTAAATATCGAGCATTTTATACCAAGTTGGTTAAACTTAGCAAATATGGTGAGTTAGTTGTTCACGATATGCAATGCATGGCATGGAATCTACGGTCGGAGCTTGAAGTGATGGCTGTTCCTTTTCAATGGGCCACAGAAAACACGAAAGCATAGCTGTGACTTCACGGCAGAATCAAAGTTAGCGCGAGATACTTTTCAAGTCGTGCCAATCGGCTGGTTTGCAGCATGGCACTACCATTTGCTGAATTTCTATTAAATTTCCATTTATATAAAAAAAACTCGTCCGACTCGTGGCATTCCAGACATTTGTTTTAAATTCAAACATAAAACTAGAATAAAATATATATAAAGTAAAATGTTTATTTGTATTTTATGCATATCATACTATATGCTGCATAAAATCTTGATAGAGAAAGAATGTCTTATCAAGACAATTATATTTATCTGTATATTATGTGTATTTTATATATTACAAGCTGCGCTCCGCGGTTTCTCCCGCGTAAATTTCGATCTCGTGGAAAATAGAAAATCACCCCATGGCATTCCATAGGATCATTATCTTGTGTGTTAATCTAAATTACCCTCTATGTTTGTGCTAAATTTCCTGACAATCGGTTCAGCAGTTTTTGCGTGAAGGAGTAACAAACAAAAAACCAACATACAATCTTTCGCATTTATAATATTAGTAAGATAGTATCTAACAATGACGGAGTAGGTAACGACGTCATTAAACATCCGCATGCTAAATGCGTAATGCAGACGCGTGCGTTCCTTCACCCAAATGGCACGAAAAGGGAATACCAAGTCCTCATGCCGCTACAAGAGTGAGGAGTACTGTCTGGTCATTTCGTACAGTCAGAGCGGAGAAAGAAGGAACTTGGTCCCTCTGGCCCTGATAGCAGTAGTTAATTAGCAATTACTTTAGGGTTAGTAACGTGAGTAATTGCATTACACACATACCTTCTGTTATGCATTTCTCCCACCTGTGAGAAAGTGGGCTTGAAGACCCTTTCGACTCCAATGTCCATCTCTTCCAACGAGCACTCATAGCAGTCGCTACAGCTTCATCTAGTCAGATGAAGCTGTAATCTGCTCTTGGCTTCCACAGCATCAGGCCCGAAAAAAGGCAGAATAGTAACGCAATGCCATACTGGCACGTCCGAGAGTATTTACTTACTACAGGCAATAAATATCCCTGATATCAATCAATTCATCAACAATTACTGCACAGAACGTCCAATATATCATTAAATAATTATCTCCCAATTAAAATAGCAACCTTATCTCTCAGATCTTCAGTTGGCTCATATAAAAGCGATTCAGATATACAACTGGATTGGCTTACGTAAATTACGGAACTTTATAGCCAAGTACGTTAGCGGTACAAATATTTTATATACGTTTGTTGGTTAATATTATTTTGATATGCTGCAATCTTTTTTTTACAGCACAGGAGGAGTAATTGGAGCCATTTGGTGACTACCGATGCCCATTAATATCCGCATATTATGTGTTGACCTCCTTCACTAATCCCCCCAATGGGCCACCGGCTACTCGCAAACCGCACGAAACGCGACAGCAGCACTATCCCTTTACGCCTGTATCGTGTGTGCGCGAGGTACCTCCCAGGTCGTGCCGGCCCAATTCCGCTTCTATTACATACGATTTTGGTATATTTCATTTTTGCTAGAATCTGCCCTACTTTAGACATACATAGTTAAAATAATATCGTATGATTAAGGTTAAATGAACGAATATTACAAGTGAGAAATGATAAAATATTTACATATTTGAAAGTGTAAACAAGTCATTAAGTGTACATAAATAAAAACGTAATGGCACAAAACACTTAGCCTCCTATTACTTCCTACTTAATAAGTGAAATAAGCTTGCAAGAAGTTACAAATACGTAAATTCATGTTATCTTGTGTACACTTTTCGCAAACTTTTTAAAATATAAATCAAGTACCTGTGGCCCGGCGGTTTTACCCGCGTCACATAATTAATAATCCTAATTTAACTCGGAAATCTTCCTGGACGCAAGCACAACTTTATTAAAAATCATCACATGATCAAATAGATCGTTTACGATGCTATAAAGGACATACAAACATTCATTTTTATATATAGACATTATCAAATTACTTTCTTAATATTTTAGCACTTACTACAATAGTCAAAATACTTTTTAAATAGTTCATCACTTTACACTCCAGCAAAAAACAAAACCAACCGCTAAAGAACATTTATTGACATTTTCAATACGCTTCTGGTATCCCGTTGCAACATCGGCCGGATGGTTCTCAAGATGCTATCGCAGAACTGGTCGGATTCGTTTTTGCCGCGAAAGTTGCTTCATCGTATCATAAATCCTAGATCTGTTTCACATTCCGCTTATTAAATTGAATTTTTCATTACTACCGGGAACCAAGAGCGGAGCTTTTTAGACGCATTGCCTGTGGATAGCGCGTTTGGGTTCAAGTAATAACTATTTCTCTTTTCTCTTTTTCCTCTCTCATTCTCTTTTGTAGTAAAGAAAGCAATAAGAAGAGCATACAGAAATCGCTATCGAGATCATAAACTTGGCCTACCAAGTTCACATTTTTTATTTGTATCTTAGCTCGACAAAGGTTCTAAGCTAGATTTTTTTAGTAGTAAAATATAGGTACGAACAACACAAAATGCTTATAGAAATCTGCAACATGACATTGTAAACTTTTGCCCCTTCCAGGATAGGAACTCTTTATTTGTAGAGATTAAAACCAGCAATAGGGTCACCAGATCTGTATCATTTTTTGCTGACATTATAAAGGGAAAAGTTTGTATGCGCAAATATTTGTGAAATAATTTAAATGAAATAGATAAGAATGTTATAAAAAGAAAGTGCTAAAGTAGAGACCTATGTCCAACAGAGAACTGTAATAGGCTGATGATGAAATTAAAAAAAAGATCAATCTGGCATAATAAAAAAAACGATGGTTTCCTTGGAATCGATGCAGATATGTGAGTGCAACCGCGGAGCATAGCTAGCGGGTTTTAGCCAGATCTGTATCGCAACATATACATATTCCATTATCTGAATTCGTTCGCAATACATTAACAGCGCTACGTACTAAAGCTAGCTTTCCCTATCATAGTTTTTCATACCTACAAGGCGAGAGTTGCGTTGGTAATTTAATAGTGTGCAAAAAATCTATTAAGTCAATTAGAGTGGGTATTTATAGAGTAATTGATGTTCAACAGGTGATGCCTCAGACGGCGCCACTGCGCAGCTGCGACGGCGGATAAGGGGGGGCGCACACGCGACCGGCCTGGCGTCGGGTGTCAGGTGACGTTTACGATTCATTCATTAGGACTCAATTTAGAATATGTATAAAAAGAGGATTCTTAGATTGTAATTAGCTCATGGTCACGTCTTTTTAGTCAGCATATCCGGATGACTGAGCTTTGCTCGGTATTTATTTACATACGAATTACTTTATGAAAGATGATTAAAAAAGGACAAAAATAAAAAATTAAATAATAAAAGTGACTGTAGATTCGTCCCTTGTATCTCGCCTCGGAGTCTATTGCCCTCTCAATTGAGCTGTTGACATCTTAGAGGTGATTGCGATTTACCTATGTATTCTAATGATAATGCAGCAGTAATTGAAAACATCGATAAAAAACAAAAATCATCAAGATTGATTAATCGCCACTGAAACGCCCCGAACTAAATTTCATACAAATCGATAAAGCCGTTCAGGCGACTCACTTTATACAGAAATATATATACAAGAATTGCTCGTTCAAAGTATAAGATAAGAAGGTAGTTGAGACGAATCAATCTTTTAGAATATGACTAACGTACGTACGTATGAGTGCCGACGTCTATAAGCCTCGGTAGCCATTTGCCAAAATAATAGAATATAAGAAGCCGTTGAAACGAAATTTAGCAGCTTAAGTTATGTATTTAGTAATTAACGTTCTTTACCTTCGGCCGTCATTTTGTCGGCTCGGCACTAAACTCTGACAAGCTTTTTTTTTAACAAGCTACTACACCACCTACCACATTTCTAAAACGCTATATATTCCTTTAAAACATTTTATTGGTAAAATAAAATCTTGTAACCCGGCTACTATATTTTAATATAATAATATCTGTGGACCTTGTGTCACTGGCATTATCAGGACAATTCTAATCTCATACGGTAGAACACGTTAATAATTCAAGCTGGAACAAAGACCACAGAACCTGCGCTGACATTGCAAAATATTACCCTCCCTGCGCAGTCGGCAAAAACCTATAATAATTAATCGCAGTCGCGAGCATGTAAAGGCCCTTATTCTCACCAATTGTGGAACACCTAGTTAGGAACCGTTGTTTCGGTATTTTTATTATAACCCTTTGTTGTAAATCGGTTACACGTACCGTATATCGTTCTCAGCAATAAATCCATTATAATTGCAGTTATTGTACGTAATTTTATAATTGACTCGTTAATGTTGCTTTATTAACATTTCTCTTAATTGGTAGTTAGTGTATAAAATAGTTGAACATCCTAGTAACATTAATGTGAAAGTTGGTGTACGTTTCGTTATTATTTTTCAAAATATATTTAACCGTTTAACATTCAAATGATGCAGGCACGGATATAATATATCAGTACCTTCTACGGGAACAACAGATACAACTTGGAATAACAACAAAATACATTTTCATTCTTAAAAAAAGAGGTAGTCAACTCAAGGTAGAAGTGACAACTAAAACAATCTTTAAAATGCCAGCACAAGAAAGTTTAGCTACGCTAACTCGATACTGTGCTACGTGTAGCATGTTTCATATTATTCTTTCCTCTCGTACGCCGCTAAAGAAGTGTTTACTTTAAAAAAAATAATGGATCCCTTGGGCGAAATTTAGGGTAAAACCGCCGGGTACGTCTAAGGAACTTATAAGGCACTAAGTGCTAAACGACATAATATGAATTCTACTTAATATTGTGAATGTGAGTTTGTTAGGCTTTCACGCCAAAACTACTCAACTGATGATCATGAAACTTATTACACATATTCTTAGAGGTTTTTGAAAGGTCATGGGATACTTTATATTGTGCTAAGAGGTAGTGCCACACTGCATGCTTGCATGCAGTGGAATTGGGCCGGCACGACCGGGGGGGTACCTCTCGCTTACACGAAATTGGCGTAAAGTGACAGCTGTGCTGTCGCGTTTTGTGCGGTGTGTAAATAGCCGGTGGCCCATGGAGGTGGGAGGAGAAAGGAGGGCAGCGCATCTGTATAGCCTCTATGCGGATGTTTGTGGGCGTCGGTAGTCATAAAAATGGCTCCGGCTGCTCGTTTGCCCTCCTATATCATAATAATAAAAACCAAGAACAATTTTACGGACGTAAAAGCTAGTTTAGAATAAAAATACATTAGTATTTTAAAATATACATCTAAGCATCGCGTACCACAAAAACGTCACAGACGCTACAAGGACCTAACACTATTATTAGACGCTTATTTTCAGAAACCATCCTAATTTCGACCACGGGCCCTAAAAACGTCGTAAAACAATTTGAACGCATTTCGTTCACAGACAATTAGGAACTCGGAATGGTTCGGAAATTGACATCGGTCCCTTTTCCACAAACACCGGTCTATGATTTGAGTTAACGAACTGGCTATAATCAAGATGCTTGGCGGGGAGGATGATTGCGGGGTAGCCGCCCACTGGGGCACGTAGTTTAGCCGACTCGTTATTTGCTTAAGATTCCAGTGGACTCGGGAATCTTCGTGATTGCTAAATGATTGATATTATGTGGGAATTATGTTTTGAACGAGCTTAGCCGTCTTAGTGATTACGTTAGGAATTATAATCCTCAGATAAGCAGTAAATATAGCGTTAAGTCTTGTATTATAATATATTTTTTTGATTACTTTGGTATCTCTTAAATGGCCCTAAAATTACCAAGTAAGCAGCGGTACGAAAGACAAATATTACTTAAAATTTTAAAATCTTAAAATCGTTGAGTAAGCCTCAGAATTAGGCTTTATCTCATTTTGTGGAAAATTCTTTAACAAATTTAAGGTTCATTAGTTCAATTGGTAGATTTGCAAAGGTGATTTAAGAAGGTAATTATTACATATTATGTTATTAAAGTGATACGAAATGAAGTTGGTATGCCTAAGATCTAAGTATTAGGACCTTTACTATACTATCCTATCCTAATTCCTAATCCTATTAATATTATACATTCGAAAGTTTGTATGTTTGTTTGTTTGTTACTCCTTCACGCAAAAACTGCTGAACCGATTTTCACGAAATTTGGCACAGACATAGAGAGTAACTTGGATTAACATATATGAAAGTTTTTATCCCGAAAAAATATTCCTATGGGATGATTTTCTATATTCCACGGGATCGAAATTTACGCGGGTGAAACCGCGGGGCGCAACTAGTTAATATTATAAATGTGAAAGTTTGTATGTTTGTTTGTTTGTTACTCCATCGAGCAAAAACGGCTGAACTGATTTTCATGAAATTTGGAACATACATAGAGGGTAACATGGATTAACACTTAGGATAGTTTTTACTCCGAAAAAATGTTCCTATGGGATCCCATGGGATGATTTTCTATTTTTGGATCCAAATTCACGCGGGTGAAACCGCGGGATACTAGTATATTGTATATAAAGAATGTAAAAATAGTATTTAATAAGAAATGCTTTTTAAAAATATGTGCATCCGTTGTTCTAGAATCAGAGAGCGTACGCACAACGCTTATTATATATAATTAATAGTTCTGAGAACTTTTCAATTCGAGATCCATCGCGTGAGGAATTTAGTTGCATGATCACTAAATCAACTGAGTTTTTGTCCATAATAGTAACCGTTGTCCATTTTATAAAATTACGTTGCGTGCTAACTCATATTGTTTTGGCGAATAATGAAGATAGCTTTTTCCCATATCGTGACAACTCTCTCTACGTTCTGTTTGAATCAAATAGAATGCGCAAGCGCGTTATCGACAACGGCGTGCTTTGTTTAACAAACATCTTTGTCAAACTTGACGTTTCCATAAGATATCATAAACGCTTCAAACAATGGTGTTTTCTCAAATAATTTGATCGACTAACCAGGGAGTACAAGTAGTAAGCGCATAAAGTAAGAACTCATTATTAAAAAGGAAGGAATTCTTGTAAGATGTAGGCAGGGGAAGGTACCTTTCGCTTAAACGATACCGGCATAAAGTGCTTTTTGAGCATAGAACCACTGTTGGTTCTATGCTCAAAAAGCACTTTATGCCGGTCACGGTTTAATTATATACTTTAATTGATGTACCCTGCGTGCGTTACTACGCGTGGCGCCATCTGTCGAAAATTGGTCGTACTAACTCAGAAACCTTCGTGGGCTCATGCACAACAACTTTGCTAAAGATCATCACATGATCAAATGTATAGTTTACGATTCTATAAAGAACATACAGACAAACATTCATTTTTATATTTAGACTGAATGCTCCACGCGTTGCTATATCAATAAAAATATGACGCCAATCGAAATAAAATATAACCTATATTTTAAATTGGACAAAGATACATATATTATGTGCAAAATGGCTAAAAGTCGATTCAGTAATTAAGGAGTCGATCACGGATTCGCGGGTAAATAATGTGACGCGTAATTTATATACACTAACAAGAAAGGAAACAACAATAAAAAAATAATCTCGTCGGCAGACATTTTTATGATATAATAGTCCATTACACGGTGTATCGATTATTTCTGTTCCTACTCTACATACTGTTAATACAGATTACCTTATACGTTTAGTTATGCCAAGAGGCTAGTTCGCTAGACAAGAGGCGTGGAGGGTAATTATCAACATAGCATTCAACAGAAGTGTGCATGTAAAAAAATGTTAACAGTTTCGACTCCACTCCAATTACTATTATTGGAACAAGTTTATTAGCAAACCCGTTATGTTGCGAGAATGTGTCTTATATAATTGGTTAAAAGTGATTGACGCGTGTGTAGTTTTTATCCGAACGGGTTACTAAATGCTATGACAGCTGGTTTATAGGCCCTCGTTGTAGCAGAAGTGATCTGAATTGTTGGTGAAAAAAAAAAGTTGAATTTTTTGCATATAAAAACGTTGACACATCTGATTTACGATCACGTTCAATGTTTTATATTGGACGATAGAAATTAGAATTAATAAATAAATAGAGATTGTGATTTAAATATATTTAGAGATTTAGATATCGTTAATCTAGCTAGGGCTTGGTGAAAGCGATTTACTGTGGTCCTGTCAAAAAATTAAGAATTAATAAAACTTGTATTTGCACACACGAGTTTAAATAAATCAGATTTTTTAAATAGTATATGGGGCAAACGAGCAGTGAATCTATTTTATAACATAGAGATCCGCATAGAGGTTACAGATGAGTTGCCCGTGGGCCATCGGAAGCTTACACACCGCACGAAACGCGACAGCAGCAGTGAAACACACGTATGAAATACTCGTACGAAGCTGGCACTCTACACATGTACCTAAAACATAAAATCTAGTTCCTAACTTAGCAATAACGCTATATGGAAATATGCTGCTTTTTATTCTATTTCTCGTTCTATATGACGCCGTTTGAATATTAAATGTGCATAAGAATTATATGTAACAGCTTGGGTAAAATATTTGATATCTATTAGACTAATAATATAGCTGAAGAGTTTGTTTGTTTTGTTGAATGTCTGGGATTTTGTTGTGACTTTGTTTGGTTGGGCATAATTGAAATTTTTTTTTAGTATTAGATATAGGCCGTTTATCGAGGAAGACAACTATTCATACCATCATTCGGCCGCAATGAACTAGATAACTTTAGAAATTTCATCAGAATCGGTCTAATAGACAAATGCTGATCCCCTTATTTCAACCGCTTAGGGGATGAATCTCTAAGAATCTTTTCTTAGCGCTTATATCATGAAAGGAATTTCAAGTTTCAAAGTACAATAGTTTTGTCTGTGCTTTGATATACACATAATTTCCTTTTGCTTTTAGGTATAGACAAATATGTAAGTAAAATGGAAAACCCTAAAACAGCCAGGGGTCAGCTAATCTGACAATTATACAGCCATAACCCTCGGTGACAAATTGTGAGGTTGAATTTATAGTCTGTTGCGACTTCAGCTTGTCTATGACTCACTCATTGGCGCCAAAAGCTGACGTACGCACAGACAGTAGCCATTGATATTTGCACTACACG
>LUGF01030757.1:28074-41653 GCA_001625245.1 Calycopis cecrops
AGGAAGGAGGATGGTAAAGAGGACAAAACATATACAGCAGTTGGGCTGTCGCGACGGCGTCTGCTGTCCACAAATTATGTGGATAATAGACGCCGTCGAGACAGCCCGACTGCTGGTTCGCCCTTTTCTACCATAAAAATGTCGACACCATCGCGTGTTATGTGAGCGGGAAGCGTCTCAGCTCTTACAAGAACATTATACACATAAGCACATGTTACGCAAGCCAGCGCTTCTGTCGTGTGTTTGTGGGCCAAAGGTTACAACAGCCATTAGAATTAATGGTTACGCGCCTTCATCTACGAGACATAACTCACTGACGATTTTAAATATCATGTCTACATCTATCTTTTTACTTCTACCTCTTCCTACTACATACATCCTGTTATAACTATATTCCTCTATCACGTCCTTTGAGAGTAAAGACCTACTCGCTTACCTACAGTTTTTTATTGAAGTACTTTTAAGTATAACAGTAGACAGCTCATTACGTAGCCAGTAACGAGGGTAGTTCAACCGTTCTCGCCTGTGGCTTCCACGCGACTGAGCCCCGTCTACCCGTGAACCCGAGACGTAGTTTATTCTATGTTTGCTTGCATACACAAACACTACATTTATTACACTTTTTTTTTAATTTTATTTCTTAAACGACAGTTAAGTAAGAGGTAGTGCCATGCTGAATTGTAAACCAATTGGGCAGTTGCCTTTCGCTTACATGATATCGCCAACGGCTGCTACAGCATAACCATTACGTTATGCTGTAGCAGCCGTTTGTTAGTAGCTGGAAGGAGGATGCGGTGAATGAGAGTAATGAAGAAAGTTGTCTAGTAAGGGCGCCATTGCTCCATTGCAGCTGAATAATCCGGTACGACCGGGGAGGTGCCGCCAGGTGATCAGATCAACAAATACCGATTATCATAATGAATCAGATTGATATATTATCCTAGATCCAGTTTCCTCAACTTGAAAACTTGTACTCGTTCTACAACTTGCGAGTGATAAATTAGAATCAACTCATTTGCATATCGCCAAATAATAGTTGTAATGTCAATGGCATGCTGTTTTGAATAATCAAGATTTCTAATTGAATTGTTAATTTAAAGGAATATGAGATTAGAAATAGTCAACGAAAAACGTGAACATGTGAAATAAAAAGTGATTTATTTCACAAACAAAATGTTTTTAAATGAAAATGAAAAAGTTTTTATTCAAAATAGAATTACAGGAATTACTTTTTGAGCGTCAACAATTAAATCTACCACCGGTTCAACCCTAGCCCTGTCCTGAGTAGAACCGGCGAAACAAACTCAGCGGGCCACATGTTGTGATGATATATAAAAGTAAAAAAATAACATTAAAGGGACAAACGAGTAGTCGGATATTTTTGATGACTACCGTCGCTTATGGACATCAAGTATAATTGTAATGAAGACGTCATATTCTCTTTTTCCCTACTACATATATAATTAACGGATATCTTCTGATGGTACACATCTCGATACTACTGGCGCCGCCCATAAACTTACTTCGGCAGTCAGCAGAGAAAAGAAGAAAGTGTCTTCACCAGTAGAGAAGAGATATATATTATTGTGCCATTGTTTGTCACACACAAACGATGGCACAATATAAAATGTCCCCCTCTTGAAAATTCTCAAATTATAGGAAACGGGGAACATAGAGACAGCACGAAGACCTTTTTCAATTTTTACAGCTATAATTATTATAAATATACAAATGCGAACCCGATTCTGTCTCGAAATGGGGTTTTAATCGACGGATGTGGGCTTGATAATTCTAGAGATTCAGGCGCAGCTCGAGACATATGTTTCGACACAATCATTATTTTCACAAGGAAGGGGGTCGGGCTCCTTTGTGGGAACATAATGACAGACCATGATTGTGGATGTTTTATATGACTTCGACGTAAAACAAAGTCTAGACACAACGTTTATTAAATTTTTGTATACATTGTAAACAAAAAAAATTAACAACTTTCCGTATAGGTACAGCCGAGCTACTTCCTCGCTACTTACTGGCTTTTAAAAGCATGTACGTCGCTTACGTATATCCCTTGAGAATAGACCTTCTGTCTAATGTTTAACCATTTTACTGATATTTTCTGTTTTTTATTGTTAACCTTTTAGGTAAAAACGAATGATACACTTATATTTTTTTGGGACAGATTTTACGCATATGAAACCGGCAGAGCTATAAATGTAATAAAGAACAGTTGGCCTGCTGAAGTAAATTTTAATGTAACGTTTACTTTCAATTCAAAATATACAAATTTGGAATAACTGTTTAAAGTTAGAACACGAAAGAGTGATCATTAAACAGTGATTGGTCGAAAATCGAACACAAAATTTTTGGAATAATTTCATGATAATAATCAATTCCAATACGTTACGTATATTTTTACCCTCATTAAGATTTTCTATGAACTAAGATTATAAAACATTTTACATCAAATAACAATAACCATCTAAATGGCCCCTAAATTAAAGCTAAACATTTCACATCGCCCACGTTTTTCCATCAAACATCATAATAATTACAGGTAATTAACGTACTTGTCAGTGAAACGGCTTTAGAGTTAATTATGTATTAGTTAACGACAATATTAACTAATGAGCCAATAAAACGGACCTCCAAGAAAGAGATGTATTAATTGAAATTTATGAAAGTAATCTATGGCGTTCTCTTTCTTCAACATCATTATAGACTATACTATAATAAACATATTATATTTATCCATTCCGTTATCTTTTAGTAATGGAGGTGTCTTCACTGTTTATGAAGATATCAATTAATGGATTTTCATTAAAACTGATTTTTTCTCTTGTTTGAATAATTTGTTGATTACCTAAACGAAAGATAGTCATAGTTTCGGATTGTTTGAACATTGTAGCAAAGAATTGGACTAGAAAATTTGTGAATAGAAGTTTTGTTTAATATTCTGAAATATTCAGTATTATCGAAGTATATTGTCATTACTAATACAACACAGAGAAAAACGCGAACCAAAGTTATACCACAACAAAACATCTGTGCCCAGAGGATAGGGAGAGTGCAGATTGCCACATATCCAGCTACACTTGACTATCTTCCTCCACATTCAGTTAAGTTACACAACAATAATATAAAATTGACAGTTAAGAAAGCACTTTTATTTCATCTCCTGTTACCAAAAATATAAAAAGTTTTACTACCTACATAGTGGCTTTTTAATTTCCATTTAACTCTAGCGAGTGGAAATATGCGGTTGAGATATCCGGTCATGTGTAAAACGCTTTCAGTCTACTATAAAAAAGTTAGTAAATTGATTACCGAAACAAAAAATATAATAAACATGTCGTCGTTAAAACCTGTTTTACTTTTCCACTGTAAAAATGTGTAAAAGAGTTGTAACATACGATCGTTTATTTTAGTTTAGCAGTCGTAAAACTATCCGTGCAATAATATATCTAACTGGCGAATTTATTGTAACCGCTTGATAAATATCGTCTTGATGAATATACGCCATAAGGTGAGTCTATTTTTGTTATGACATCGATGTTTTAGTAGCGTACAATAATTGAAACTTTCTAAAAAGCGTGGTTTTATAACGAAACGAAAATGTTTACTACTGATGTATGTGATATGCGTACATCCGCATTTATTTTATTTTATTAGTATTTATAAATTAATTAAAAGTTTCAAATGTTGTATGACAAGAAAATCTAAAAAGACTTAATGGCGAAACAAACCTGAAACCTATTTCTGATTTTGACCACAAAGATACCTCCGATATTTTCCTAAAAATGGTTTTTCAAGCCAGTGATTTTCTTAATAATAGAAATTAAACCACACTCGTAAAACGTATAACTTCGTCAAACTTTCATCCATTTAGAACAACATCCTTAATTCTTACCCACTAATGTGGATATCCTCAAGCTGTGGCTAGACGTAAACACATCGATGGCAACAGAGAGCAGATAAAATATGGCCGCAGTGAGATGTGTAACGAGCTCGTTACATTTCACTAAAGACAGTTTGTCCAGGTGTTTGTGGGACATTTCTAACTAATGCGTCCGACCGATACGATACGCCCTACCAACCGGCCCTTCACAAAAACGTTGACTATTGAAATATACAAGAAAACTGGAAAATGTGCCACATTGCATGCTTGCATGCAGCCGAATTGGGCCGGCACGCCGGGGAGGTACGTCTCGCTTACACGAGACTGGCGTAAAGTGACAGCTGTGGTGTCGCGTTTCGTGCGGTGTGTGAATAGCAGGTGGTATCATGAAGGTGGGAGGAGAAAGGAGGGCGCATCTGTTTAGCCTCTGCGGATGTCTATTGGCGTCAGTAGTCATGAAAATAGCTCCGGTTTTCGTTTGTCCTCATATACTATAAAAAACTACCGACACCCATAGACATCCGCAAAAACATACAGATGATTTGCCCTCCTTCCTCCTTTCCCCTCCATGGGCCACCGCACGAAACGCGATAGCACAGCTGTCCCTTTACGCCGTTTTACTATAATGCACTAGAAGATTCCTTCTCCGCTCGAAATTGAAGCTGCAATTGACCCCTTTAAGTGCAAGAACACATCAATTAGACGCGAAGAAAGAAACTACAAAAACAATTTCACAAGTAATTGGGACGTCTGCCTCGTAAATAAGTTTATTACGCTGTAGTGAGGCAATCGCTACAGAGATGCCCCTGCATTGGCGTTCATAGATAAGGATGCAATACAACCGAATTAGGACAAACTGTGTTTTTCGGACCTGCATTTGTACTGAGCTAATCGAATTGCTTAGGGCTCGTCCCTAAGCAGTCAGCAATTCGATTCATGATGATGATTAGGTCGAAAGGGGGACTGCCTTCTCACCCGCAGATGGAAGGGATGCATCCCGAAATGAGAGAGATTGTAATAGCTAATTTCACTATTATTAAGGACAGATGGACCGACAGGTCCACTTCTGAAAGTCTCTGAAGAGGGGCAGCTCGCGCACGGTAGCTCCTGCGCTGTTTCGGTGGATTGTCAGTTCTGTGTAATTATGCGGATGTCTATGGGCGTATGTGAAGACTCCGTTTACAACCCCCCCTCCCCACCCTATTAAAAGAGGGATCATCATCAAAGTATGCGTATCATACAGTCGCCAAACGTTTTGGCATGTCGTCAGTGATCGAGATGGCCGCGGCGGTGGCGCCAAAAACGGCGCGCAATGAGGCCAGCAGTGGCGAGCGGCCAAGCAATACAGTAACTATTTTATAATCAAAATGGACAAACGAGCAATAGGAGGCATGCCATTAATGGTTATACCATGGGTTATGGTCACCGCGCACATATCAACTAAGAAAGGGTACGTAAACGTATCGCCTTCGCTTTGCGTTACGTTTCCCATTAGTGTGCGTTGCAATGTAGTTTCATACAAAGTATACTGAACAGCTCGAGGCGGTACGTTTACGTTCTCTTTCCGAGTTGAGAAGTGTGCAGTAAGCATTACCCTCCTTCAGACACCGTGTAATCTAGCAAATGTAACTACCACCGTATGACTGATGTTTTTTTTATAGCATAGGAGGCAAACGAGCAATTGGATCACCCGATTTAAAGTGATCACCAACGCCCACAACCCCCTCCCCCCCACTATGATAGGATGTGTAGTTGGCATGGTGAGACATATGAGCAGGCGGAGCTGTTGACTACGGACGCTCGCTTATTAAAGTCCGCACCATTAATGGTTATGAATATGCGTTGCCCTTTTTCACTTAATAGGCCACCGGCTACTCCAACTGCACGAAACTCGATAGCATAGCCCGTTTGCAATTTGGCAGCCCAATTTGGTTATTGTAATCACTACAGCACTACTTACTAAGTCTGTAGTGCGTAAAGCATTTCCCCGCAAAAAAAAAAAACTACTTAATAGTCTACTAACAATACGTTTGAAATAAGAATAGGAACGACAATAGCCGGATCCACACCGGACGATCCAAAATGGATCGGCGATCCCGCGATCCGCGATCCAAGATCGTGATGCGTGGAGCGTGGATCATTCTAGGTCGATCCAACAGAAATCTTTTGCGATCCTGACTGGCTGCTCCAACGCGATCCAGCCGATCCATACTGATCCATAATTCAGTTGAAATTTTGTCTGGCTATGGAGTCACACGTGCAACGACGGCGACGAATAGCCGTAGCAGCAGCAAGCTACATTTTACTTGTATATATACGGCAAAAATTACGAAGACGAAAAAGACAGTATTGGGTTAAAACAATTTTTAAAAACCGGTTACAATATGGATCTCGACTTTACAAAGAGTTAATTGATGATGGAGCTGAAGCTAATTTTGCACGATATATAATATTGTATAATAACCATCATTAGGATCCCATAAACATATTTTATTCTCCCTATATAATAGGGAGAATAAACGTGTACATTGTGAGTTATCCATAACGGCGGTTCACGCGATCCTCGCAACCGTCCAGACCGCGCGCGCCAAACGACTGAGGCACCTTTGTGCATGACCAAAAAACCGACAAGAAATGGATCGCACGCGGCGAGGAGCGCGCGCTCCCCGCCGCGCACATGGATCGCGCGCGGCACGTCTACACCTCTCGCTCCGTGGAGCGCGCTCCATGCCGCGCGCGTTTGGAGCGCTTTGGATCGTCCGGTGTGGATGCGGCTAATGACCTTTGTTTCAAATGTCGCCATGGTTTCCAAAGAAAACCCATTTGCATCTCAATATCTTATTCTTGCAATATGGCGCAAAGTAGAACCTATTCATATTTGAACCCAGTGGTAGGAGACAGGGTTGTGCAGACGAGGGATTTTTGGACAAAAATGTATCAAAAGTACCGCGTACTTTTAGGGTCAATTCGCACCAATAGCGCGGCGGAGTGCAGCGAAGCGGAGTGCAGTTTAATTGTCATATGAATTACAATAATACTTATTATCGCATGAGAAACTCGAACGAGACTCGCGGATTCCCGCGAATGCTCGAACAGTCGCTGGAATTCGCGCGGAATTCGCGAGAATTCGATAATAATTACTATAATAATGAAAATAAAGTTTAAATTCATATGACACTGAAAGTGTGCTCCGCTTCGCTGCCCTTCGCCGCGCTTTTGGTGTGAATTGACCCTTATTCCCTCATTTGCGTTACTCGATACAATTGTAAGCGACCGATTTTAGCGGACAAAAACCCTCGTCTGCGCAGGCCTTTACTGTAGTAACACAAACATAAGTTTATGTATGTCTAGGTCTAGAACTTATCGAGGAAGCGATGTACCAGATGTGGCATACTTGTCGCTACCTAAGATCGAAACTTTATTAACGAAACTACATTGGATCTACCAGTTCCATACATTTAGAGTAGAACAAAATTTAAAAAAAAATTAAATGAAATTATTAAAATATTACTCTAATACTAATATTGATATAATTAATAAATAATGATATAATTAATATATACACCTGATTCCGCAGACAAACTGTTTTGCGGGACACTACACAAAACAAAATTGTAAAAAGAATGTTTTTGATAATAATAAATAAATAAAAATAAATAAATAATTTAAAATAAAACATTGATACACTTACGTAGGAATATGTTTTAGGATTCCCATAGTCAAAACCATAAGCCACCAGTTGGCCATCCCTGCTAAACCATCACGTTACGATGTACGTCTACTGAGTACGAGTGAAACCGTGAAGCAATACCTATACTTTAATATTATAAATGAGAAAGTATGTATATTTGTTTGTTACTCCTTCAGGCAAAAACTGCTGAACCGATTTTTATCAAATTTAGCACACACATAGAGGGTAACTTGGATTAACACATAGGATAGTAATACCTATTATAATTGGAGGATTTGGAAACTGATTAGTACCATTAATATTAGGAGCTCCAGATATGGCATTCCCACGAATAAATATTAATATAAGATTTTGATTATTACCTCTTCACTAATATTATTAGTATCAAGAATAGCATCTCGATGTCTTTCGAATGGATAGTATTTATCCCGAAAAATGTTCCTATGAGATGCCATGGGATGATTTTCTAATTACCACAGGATCAAAATTTACGTGGGTGAAACCGCGAGGCGCAGCCAGTCTATACAAACGCAGAATTGTGTTGTTAGCCACAATTAACAGGGACACCAGATCTCGATGTTCGCATATATTATCTCAGTTTATGGCCCGTTAAACGAGTGCCCAGTTGATGTTAATTCCAAGAGCAGACCTCGTAGGACCCTCGCCTCATGAAACTGCGTACTCAATAATATGGTACACGATGGCGGCGTAAAGTGACAGCTGTGTTGTGATAAGTGTTCGTGCGGTTTGTAGGTAACCCATGGAAGTGGGAGGAGGTAGATTAACATCTGTATAAACTCTATGAGGATGTCTATGTACGTTGATAGTCATGAAAATGGCTCCGACAGATCGTTTGCACCTTAATACAGTAAAAAATATGAAAGCGGCAGTTCTCCAATAGTTAATAGCATAAAGCTACTCCTAGATTTGGATGATGACATGAATCATGATTATAAAATAACATGATTTGATTTTGGAATGCGCTAATTCCGAATTGAAATACATCACCATAATATAATTTGAATTTCGAATGTCCTCTCGATGTCTTTCGAATGGATGATGTCATGAATCATGATTATAGAATATTAATTTACTTATTTAGCTATTTAGAATATCTAAGATTTGATTTTGGAATACCCTAGTTCCACATTCAAATACATCACCAACGTATAATTTGAATTTCAAATGCTTGTCGATGTCTTTCGAATGGATGATGTCATGAATCATGATTACAAAATTATAATTTACTTCTATGTATCTGCTTTTTAGAATATCGACGATAATTTAATTTTGGTATACTTTCTCTAATTGCAAATTAAATCACCAAAATCTAATTTGAATCTCGAATGCGCTAATTCAAATATCGAATCGAAGAACTTTAAAGATGGATTTTCGAACCGGAATTCCACGTTTAAACGCCGCATGTTTTTTTGCATTTTGCATGCATAATTTGTAGAATCAGGTGGACATATGCAATGGCAGGCGGCCAAGCGGTGGCGCCAGCGGTACGGACAATTACAGACATATCGTAACGTGAGCCGCGAAATAAAAGCGATGATTAATGCGACGCCAGCGCTGGCATGAAGTGTCCACTGTTGCCAAGTGCACTTTACAATCGAACACTTATGTACCTACGTACATAGTTGGTTGTTTAAACAAATATAGCGTTTGAGCTCAACAAGGTTATATGCTACGTTTAGTATTTATGAGATTCTCATATTATAGGAGCATAGCTGTCCACTACGGCACCACTCGCAAAAATTTTTGTGATCTGCAACTGTCCCATTTTAACCAATTCCTTTTATTAACGGATACTGGTATCGGCGGATACGATCCCTGATTTAATGGTAACTCTCGTCTCTTTACGGTTTACCTTTTTTAGTGATTTTTACCCCAACTCTAAATACATACTTTACGTATGAGTAGTGGTAAGAGGTAGTGCCACACTGCATGCTTGCATGCAGTCGAATTGGGCCGGCACGACCGGGGAGGTACCTCTCGCTTACACTAGACTGGCGGAAAGTGACAGCTGTGCTGACACGTTTCGTGCGGTGTGTAAGTAGCCGGTGGCCCATGGAGGTGGGAGGAGAAAGGAGGGAAGCGCATCTGTATAGCCTCTATGCGGATGTTTGTGGGCGTCGGTAGTCATGAAAATGGCTCCGGCTGCTCGTTTGCCCCTTTTTTTTAATGATAAATCATAAAAAAAAACTTCTTATAAATAACTCTATTCCCTTATTAAAGAGAACTTTTGTTATTGAATGACTCAAGAGCGAGTCCAAAGCCCCAACCCCAAGCCCACCGCCTGCGTGTCCATGCGAAACGCCATCAAACCCGTAGACTACACAGTAGTTTGATGTTACAAAACCGGCGCTAATTAACGCAAACAATAGACGTTTCAGGTTGTATAGTGATGTGCTATCGCGACTGGCGCCTGTATCGAGGTCGGACACGACAGGCAGCTCAGAGTTTAGACAGGCGCCTGCTAAATACTGCTAGAGAAGGCAGCCTTGCACATACGACGCTATTTTGGAGAGGGATCATTTGTAATGGTTAATTAAACGCAATTAATTAATTAAATTTGAAGTAAATTACGTGAAAACCAGCGCCCATAGAACCACATATATTTAAGAATAAGAATGTATTTACAATACACTTCATATTATTTGAATTAAATGGAGAAATAAAGAAAAACAAAGCGAAAGAAGTATACATAGATTTACGTGTTTTTTATTTATAAAATCATTGGCTAATCCGAGTTTAAACAGACTTAATAACTATTACAAAAGATAACCACAATGAAATAAAAAGCGGGAAAATGGTTTTTACGGTACTATTAAAAGACCAGTTCCTTTTTGGTAACAATTTCTCCATATTCAAGGGTGTGAACTAGTGATGTGCTTACCGACAGGCGCTAGGCGCCGGCAGATCGAGGTCAGAGACGCAGGTGCAGTCGTAACGTTGATAAGTGGCTAATCGCTGTTTGCACAGGCGCCTGCTATTTCCGTGCGAATTTATTAAATTTAAATTTCGTGCAGGTTGCGTTAAAGCTGTTAAGCTTTTAACAACGATCTGTGGTAGATAAGAGTAATCTAAACAGCCATCGACATTCTCATTACATATTAATGTATAAATAAACCTTTTATAACAGGGTATAAATGAGATACAGGAGTCATTAAAAACATCCATTTGCATATATGAGGTTCCCCCCAACGGGCCACTAGCTCAAAAACCGCACCAGATACGACTTCATCGCCCCTTTTATATTTTCATTAAAACTACTGCGGTACTTTTTGCCATAAAAAAATACGCCGAAGTAGGTACATATAAATTAAGAGAAGTCTTAGGACATCGAGTGAGAAACGCACGAACCCATTAAAAACAAAACTATATCCGTATATTAGTGAATTCGTTAGCAGTAAAACCCTGTTCAGACGCAGCGTTTTACGCGCGACTCGATAGTCGTTCTGGGCGCAACAACGGCGCCCAAGTATGATACGCCATCAGAACGCGCGTTTCACCGTCTTCGCACGCGAGCGATACACGCATCTGGACGTGATTTAATAAGTAGCTCTAGCGTCTCGGGAACGCTGGAGCGTCTACGCAAGAGTCTACTCGCGCCCGAGTATTTCGACACGCCGAAAGCACGCGCGGTTCACGCGCGATTTCTAGAGTCATCAGGACGTTTATTATGTAGCTCTAGTATCTCGGAAACGCGCGAGTCAACTTGCGTCGTCTCGTTAAAACGCTCAGTCTGAATTCTGAACTGGCTCTAAATTTTCATGTTTATTGGTTTGCGTTATAAATATCAACTGTCATTTATTAAGGTGGCGTATTTACACGACGCCATTACTGGTTTATAGCGTCGGGAAGTGGCGAATATTGCATGAAATACGTTTATTTCAGTTGGGTAATCCTTATCTATGGTGTTTATATCTGTTCTGACTTGTCGTAAATACGAATAAAACAGAATTATTTTACGACACCTAACTCAGCTGTACATCTCACAGACGGAGTAAAGAAGTTTTAGACTATCACCCTTTAGGTTTCTTTAAATCTAAAAGGTGCTTTGCTGATAGCCTAAGCATTTGTCTTATAGTGAAACACACACAGATGAAAGAAAAATTAATTGTCAAACCATTAAGTACCTTAGTACATCACCAATAAGCGTACGAGCACGACACTAGGCTTTCTTAATCACATAACCGTTTATTTATGGAATTTGACAGCAAATTAGTGCAGAGCCAAATTTGTCTAAGCACCTGTCAAATTCCATAGACCAGTGGTTCTCAAACTTGTTTGATGGCGGAACACATTTGAAGAAAGAAATTTTTGACGGAACCCAAAATAAAAAAAGTTATGTGCATTCTTTGATTTCGATTGATTCTCTGAATCAGGACATTGATGGATAGTATTTTTTTCTCATTATTCCTATTTTCTCGCGGAACCCCCTCAAAGGCTTGGCGGAACCCTGGGGTTCCGCGGAACACACTTTGAGTATGGCTGCCATAGACAAACCTGTCTGGTGTTGTCGCATCACTAGCGGATGCGCCCGGCGCCGCGCGCGCTGGCGCCTCGCTCCGCAAACAATGCGTGTCCGCGAGCGCTTTGAAAAAACGCCGGCTGAGTGCCACGCTAATAAGTTTCACTTCGCTACTGATATTGTGCGTGTGTTTGGGAATTTGATGCTCTCGATTTGGGCCAGCATGGGAGGTACCTCTTATATCATACCAAGTGGGCGTAGAGAGGACGTGTCTGTTTAACAATTATATGGATGTTAATGGACGTGGGTCATCAAAAGACTCAAACTGTTTGCCCCCATCTAATATATAAAATTCTCGTGTCACAGTTTTCGTTGCCATACTCCTCTGAAACGGCTTGATCGATTCTCATGAAATTTTGTGAGCATATTGAGTAGGTCTGACAATCGGCCAACTTCTATTTTTCATCCCGATATTCCCACGGGATCGAAAGTTACGCGGGTGAAACCGCGGGGCGCAGCTAGTTATATTATAAAAACTTAAAGGCAGTAGCAGTGTATTGAATTCAAATAACGTCAACAATCGCCAGTTTAGCTGTCGGAGAGGTACCTCCTCGGTCGTACTGGCCCAGTTCCTCAACAACACAGCACTACCTCATACTAGTTCTCTTCTCGTGCGTGTAAGTGTGAAATCCTTGTAGTTACATAACACGTACGTATAATGAGATTATAGGTCTGCACCCGTAATCAGACGGAACACACTAGTGAAGCACGTGGCATGAATTAGACAGTAAATGGACTTACAAGATATCACCTAACTCGTCAACTTGAATGCAGTACATACCTGAAATGGAAAATGAATATTAGCAACATAATGTCAAGTGCATAGAAAAAGCTATGCAGATCATGGAAGTTTCTCCATAAATTTACATGAATATACAATACTAGCTGTGCCCCGCGGTTTCACCCGCGTTTAATTTCTAAGAAATCCATATAAACTTCAACACCCTATTTCATCCCCTTAGGGGTTGAATTTCTAAAAATCCTTTCTTAGCGGATGCCTACGTCGTAACATCTACCTGGATGCCAAATTTCAGCTTGATCCGTCCAGTGGTTCGGGCTGTGCGTTGATAGATGGCTATCTCACGTTTGAGTTTTATATATATAGATGATTGTGTTTTTTATGGTACAGGGGGCTAACGAACAGTCGGAGCCGTTTTCATGACTACCGACTCCCATAGACATCTGCATAGAGACTATAGAGATGCGCTGCCCTCCTTTCTCCTCCCACCTCCATGGGCCACCGGCCACTTACCGCACGAAACGCGACAGTACAGCTGACAATTTATGCCGGTTTCGTGTAAACGAGGGGGCAAACTAACTACCTCTTGACTATTAGTATCCTCCTCCCAGGTTGTTTCTGTACCATAATTATTGTAAATTTATAAATTGTATTGTATTATATCATATGCAAATGTACTTGTATTTTTATATTTTTGAATTTTACATCTGATCA
>LUGF01030757.1:66689-78550 GCA_001625245.1 Calycopis cecrops
TTATAATCAAAATGGCGTCGAACATATTACGTATGCGAAGTGCGTGCACATCAGGACATCGGATAGATTAGAGCCAATCGATATTCCAAAACCGAAGAACCAGGTAAGACTGAGTCTAGACCTAGTATTCAAATTAGTCACTTAGTAATTCCTTGACAACTATGTATGATGTTAATGGTTTAGCGAATGTTTGTATTTT
Organism: Calycopis cecrops; assembly: GCA_001625245.1. Lineage (NCBI taxonomy): Eukaryota > Metazoa > Arthropoda > Insecta > Lepidoptera > Lycaenidae > Calycopis > Calycopis cecrops. Next base: position 66,889 of record LUGF01030757.1, read on the forward strand.
TGTTTGTTTATTACGAAAAGTGATGCAATGTGGATAACAAATGACAGATTTGGTTTAAAATTTGGAATGATAAAATATAGGTAGGTACTATAATATATTTGTCAAAAAAATAATATCTTTCAGAGAGCCATTACTTGACGCAGATATTATGTGAGTAGCAGATACCAGCCCAATTATGCTGCACTTATAAAATCTGCAGACATTCAGTAAAAAACTGTCGTGTCAGATGCGGTCTGAGCGCATATACTTATTCTGTCAATTTCGCTCTCTATACTAACTCTATACTAAACTTACTGCACATTTACGCAGATAAAATTTTACCGTCAAGACAGTCTTAAATCGTTGTTTAATGAGAAAACTTCATAAAGTCGACTATGATATGCACTAGGATACATACAGCAACACTAGCGATGGTTCCACGCCCAATAATTGCATTGTATGATTAATATTATAAATGTGAAAGTTTGTATGTTTGTTTGTTACTCCTTCACGCAAAAACTGCTGAACCGATCTTCATGAAATTTGGCACACACATAGAGAGTAATTTGGATTAACACATAGGCTATATTTTATCCCAAAAAAATGTTCCTATGGGATGCCATGGAACATTTTCCACGGGCTAGAAATTTACGCGGGTGAAACCGCGGGGCGCAGCTGGTTGTATGATAAATGCCAGGATCTGATTGAATGTACACGCTCATGAATTAAAAATATGTTTATTGTTCACTTTTATTTAAGAATTCGCATTATTGTCTAGTTTAGCATGCAATAGACATTGCGGAATGTGATACAATCTTGATACAATAGACAAAACAAGACAATAGTAACGAGTAGTTGGTCAATACAGAGAAAATCAAACTTATTACAATAAATTCTCACGCCAGGTCCTTAAAGGGGTAGGCATCCTTACACATTTGCCTTGCTTCGTCCACTTTCATTACTATAGTATAAAAGAGGAAGAAGTACCGTCAACAACTCCGCTCTTAATAATATTATGGTGACGATTGTATTCGCGAGTGTAACCACGGAGCAACGCTAGTATACAATAAATCTGAATAAAAATTAGTAAATAAATTATATACTGTCATACATTTATGTTGTCTAAACCAACCGATGGCAGAGCCCAACAAAGCTAAAAGAATTCTTCAAACGCTAAGTTGGTTATTTATTTCCGTTGATCTCGCTGTGTTTTGTTGGTCATGACTTTGTTAGCGTGACCAACTAAAATGTGTATCGGTCTGTAAAATATTTTAAATTTAATTGTTGCAATTATTTATTTAATAAGCCCCTTAGGCGAATTAAATTAAGTTACGGGCTGGACAAAGTTATAATTTGTAGGTTTGTATAGTGGAGTAAGTACCCGGAGTCACGCAAAGGCTAAGGTCGTTAATGTCAGTATGTTGGTAACACAAAAACAAATTGATGGTCAATGAGGTTCTACAAAAAAGGTCCCGGGTACACCCTGTAGGTTACGATTACGCACGTCAGTTGGTACCTTTAATTGTGTTGGCCTGGAAGTAAGATTTTTTGCTTCTAGAAATCGAGAATACGAGATAAATTTCAGCTTGTTCCTTCTATACGTTCCTGGAACAAGTCTTTGACAGAAATGCATACGAACTACAATGTGATGTGTTGCAGACTCAAGGGTTAGGTTATATTTGAAATACGGAACTCTAAATGGAAGCATCATTCTGGAATATTAAACTCTTCATAAATCGTCGATTTGCTGACCACATTGGATATTTTCTTACATTAGGAACGTATCTATGCCGCATCGGTATACTCTGGGTTGCCGACCAGCATGGAGATTCTGTACTGCAACTGGTGGAAGAACCTTACCAAACTAAAACTTAACGGAAGCTTAGATGGATGAAGTATGACGGAGACACAATTAATATTCTTGATGATCACAGAAACATGTCTCGTTTTCGAACGGACAGTCTGATAAAGTAGTTTCTTACTAGAAACCAATGACAACATAAATACAGTCCAGTATAATTGCTTGACTATCGCGTCACCAGTCTAGCACCGAAGTCACCTTCGACAAGCGCCGCTGGAATACATATCGAGCCTCCAATGCGTTACGACATGCCGGCGCAGCCTGAATAATTAATGACATTTGCAGCCTGATGCATGACTCAGTCGGAAGCTTGACTTGCCTGCCCTTTCTCGGTCCTTTATAGGGCGAATGTCAGATGAGTGAGCAGATGAGAAAGTCAATGTTCAACGAGATGTTTCTGAGGAGAAAATCACTATTCTCTCCTTGTTTTACGGGGTTTCTGTGATAATCATAAATGCTCAATCATACTGTCTCGCACAACCCGGTAAAAAGATTTTGTGCAATTTCTATGCCCCTTTTTTGCACCAAATTTCAATAGGTAGCCAGATAATATTAAAGACCCTTATACGCTACATAAGGCACGCGTTTCTAGATCAAAATCTGGCGTAGAAGGTATTAGGGCATAGGAGTATATACAAATATGACAAATATTGCCATCATTGTTACAGGGAGTAGCAGCCAGAAGACGTCCAATGGTGAGTCAATGGGTGGACCTCATGGAATCAGACCTCTCCACCCGCAATTCAATTATTTCTCCGTCAGTATTCAAATAAACTTTTTGAACAAACTTTTAAAATGAGTTTACAAGGATTCACATCGTAAATTAGCTCCTTGTAAATATAAAAATGTACACAGTTTATATGCCGTTTGTTTTATTGGAATACATTATTTAACAAGCATAAATATTTATAGGGGGCAATTATAAAGTCATCGGTGTGGTGTTATCATAAAAATAAATCACTAGTAATTATCTTGTTTTGTTTTTATTGCGGGAGCGGCGACGCGTTGCGTCCGGCCCTTATCGCGGCTGGAGCGTGAATGGTAATATGCGCGAAATGTATGCGCGGGCGCAGGCGCCGGCGCCGCGCTTCCGTCTACAACCGGAAGTCAACTGTCGCACTCCACCACCCGCACTTTTATTACATATCGCTTTACAGTATCATCGCGTCATGCTCGGCTGATTGGGACTAGGTTTTCTCGAGCTGCCGTAGCGGTATAGCCGATCAGTGGAGTTGAAGATCCGGGTTAGACAAAGAGAGAAGATCGTACGTACCCTGACTATAAATTTTTTGTCGTTTTGTCGTTATTTGGTCTACCTACTAAAAGTGATCTTTTCCTGCAGGGCAAACAAACATGCGGATTAATAAAATAATATGGAGACGCTCTAGAGACCTTTCCGTGTAAAGGTCCAAATATTTTATTATATCCAAAATCAAATCTGTAGCTAAATGATTCCTACTGGACAATGGACATAGTATATGAGTTATGTTATCACAAATTAAGTAATAAGTATTTCTCAGATAGAGCCCATGGAGGTGGGAGGGGAAAGGAGGGCAACGCTACTGTATAAACTATGCGATTGTCTATGGGCGTCGGTAGTTAGAAAATGGTTCCGACTGCTCGCTTGCCACATACCTATACTATATAAAAAAGATACTCGTATTTTATAATAAAACGGCTTATCAATGTTTACGATTCTAGAACATTCGATATTCTTGGCGGCGTTCATGGAAATCTGTGTAGATATCTGAACAATATGACGCACACATGTATAACCAATTCAAATGTAAACATCATGAGAATAGGACCGTGGCTGGAATATAATACACTTGTTTTATAGGCGAATTCCTGAACGTCCCTTGGTGCGGCTGCCAATTATCCTGTTCCATGGGATCCCATATCCTAGTGGATTAGAATGGTGTGCATTAATCCACGCTCCCTTGTGTTAAGTCCCTAGCTGCTTAATGCATACTATTCTAATCTTTTCTAAGTTTTATGGGCAAATTCCTGAACGTCCCTTGGCGCGGCTGCCAATAATTCTGTTCCATGGGATTCCATATCCTGGTGGATTAGAATGGTATGCATTAATCCACGCTCCCTTGTGTTAAGTTCCTAGCTACTTAATGCATACTATTCTAATCTTTTCTAAGTTTTATGAGCAAATTCCTGAACGTCTCTTGGCGCGGCTGCCAATTATCCTGTCCCATGGGATCCCATATCCTGGTGGATTAGAATGGTATATCCACGCTCCCTTGTGTTAAGTCCCTAGCTGCTTAATGCATACTATTCTAATCTTTTCTAAGTTTTATGGGCAAATTCCTGAACGGCCGTCTCCTGGAACGGCTGCCAATTATCCTGTTCCATGGGATCCCATATCCTGGTGGATTAGAATGGTATGCATTAATCCACGCTCCCTTGTGTTAAGTCCCTAGCTGCTTAATGCATACTATTCTAATCTTTTCTAAGTTTTATGGGCAAATTCCTGAACGTCCCTTGGCGCGGCTGCCAATTATCCTGTTCCATGGGATCCCATATCCTGGTGGATTAGAATGGTATGCATTCCGCAACACTAGGATGTAGGGAAAGGGTTTTTTTAATGACAAAACTAGCCTCATAATATATTTCACAGATTGTAGTCTTCTAGTGCTAGAAAAAGGTCCTTCTTCTAGGTTAGAAGAAAAAAAAATAGACGTCTCAACTAAGGAATAGTAATACACGATCAAGATATGGTTTTTTTTTTCTTAGGCATTGCGTGTTCCAAATTTAATAATTTAAGGCCAATGTAAAAGTACCCTTTAGGGTCCGTTGGATGTATCTTTTGATTGTGTTGATTATATGCATTTTTCAACGAGCAGCAGCCTGTTGATGATTACCGACGCCCGTGCACATGCAGATGCGTCGCCACTGACCACCGACTTACTCACCCACCGCATGAAACGCGACAGCACAGCTGTCACTTTGCGCCGGTGTCGTGTAAGCGAGACGTAGCTCGTGCCTGCCCAATTCGGCTGCATGCATGCAGGGTAACACTACCTCTAACTGTTACCAGCTATTATCATCACCAGCCCTCTGAAGAGATTTCTGCGCAGGACATATTGTAGTGCTCAAGTGCACTCTCTATTCACTCGTTCTCACGTATGGTAGACCGACGCTATTGTAGAGGATGCAGGACTTTGTTATTTTTTAGAGGAATGTCTAGAAGTTTCTTTTTGTCTTGTACTGCACGGACGCCGTAAGTTGAGACCTGGCAAAAATTCCATTCCCCGCTCTCTACCCCCGCACCACCCCCGATGTCGCCTTATTAGGGCGACAACGGTAGAAGTGCGGAGTTAGAGAGCATTCTTCGCATTCTTGCCAGGTCCCAACTTACGGCGTCCGTGTAGTAATCAAGTATATTTTGATCTGTCACTATATATTTTATCTCCACTTGAGGATGAAAAACATTAAAACATAGGTACTTCAGAACGGACCATGTCATGGAGGAGGAGGATGGCGGACAACGCATCTGTTAGCCTCCGTGCGGATGTCTATGGGTGTCGGTAGTCAGAAAAATGCCTCCGACTACTAGTTTGCCCCTTATACTATTAAAAAAAAACCGGTCAAGTGCGAGTCCGACTCGCACACCGAGGGTTCCGTAATCCAAACGTAATGCATGGTTTTCAATTATTGTAACTTTACGCCTGCCGTTTAAGTTGACAAACGTATATAAGTGGTTGCTCACACACATGTAGTAGGCAACGAATTACAGTTATAAGTTAATAATGATTTTTCCAATGATCTACATATAATTTACTAGTTTTCAGATTTATTCCTATATATGTGCGATAAGTTCTTACTTCTTGCTAAATTTCACAACTCCAGGTCAACGGGAAGTACCTACCCGATAATTTTCTTGGTTTTCGACAAAGTACGTTTTCATACAAAATTTGTGCATAATTGGCTATAAGTTTTTATTGCGTTAACTTAGAAGTGTGATTTTTTTCGAGGCATCAAGAGGTAACTGACCTCCGTATTTGACAAAAATTAATCCTCCTAAAGCTTAATCCCTTCACGCGTTTTAGAGAAAAAGGTCTTGACACAGACGGACAACAAAGCGATCCTATAAGGGTTCCGTTTTTCCTCTTTGAGATACGGAACCCTAAAAAGAAATCGTAGGTTCTGTGAGTAATTTAGTAAACTTTTTTGTTGACTTACAAAAATTCCATTTTCATTTGCACGTAGGTGATATTGATGTCAACAGCGGCCCGACCTTCGGGGCTTATCGATTTTCAGCGAGGCCGCGTTATCGCGCCTAGCAACACCTGAACCGTCGGATTGTTGGGTAAATAAGCTAGAATTCCTGGAACCTTATCCAATCCGTATTCACTATCATACAGAATACCGCATCTTTGCATGCTATAAACTAATGATGCTCTTTTATAGTGATATGCTCTCCGCGGTTTCACCCGTGAAAAATAGAAAATCATCCGATGGCATCCCTTAGGAACTTTTTTTTGGGATCAAAACTATCCTGCGTTAATTCAAGTTACTCTCTATATATGTAACAAATTTCATGAATATCGGCTCAGCAGTTTCTTGCGTGAAGGAGTAACAAACAAACATACAAACTTTCGCATTTATAATATTAATAGGATAGGATGTTTCTCGGTGTCAGTAAAGGCATTGAAAATTAAAAAAAAGACCGTTCTAGAGTTTTAGATTTTAATTTGTATCTAGTTGCATTTATATAAATTAATTGGTCAGGTATTCCTTATTTTATGTATACACATTTATACTAGCTGTATCACGCTGTTTTAAGATGAAATTTATCCTAAGCTTTTATATTATATACGTTTCGCAACTTTTTCAAGGCAGACTAAATATGCACATTTCAATACCTGAACGGTGAAGGCGAAGCCCACGATGGCATTGCCATTACATTTCCTTTTTAATGGTATAAGGGGGCAAACGAGCAGTCGGTGACATTTTCATGAGTACCGACACCCATAGACATCCGCAGAGGCTATACAGATGCGCTGCCCTCCTTTATCTTCCCACCTCCATGGGTCACCGGCTACTTACCGCACGAAACGCGACAGTACAGCTGTCACTTTACTCTGGTGTATGCCAGAGGTTCCTCCCCGGTCGTGCAGGCCCAATTCGTCTGCATGTTAGCATGCAGTGTGGCAGTCCCTCTTACTCTTACTATCACTTTCCCGCGGTACCATGAGAGTGAGAGAATTGGGCAATATACCACGGCACTACCTCATACCAAATTTATTCATTCATTCATCCAGATTAATTATTATACGTAGTTATAATATATCAACGTCAAAACTGTCGTTACCCAAGACATAACACAAAAGAATGTTTGTACTGATTGTTACATGTATCAATACAAAAATACGTCTATATTTAGTCTGCATTTAAAACAACCCAAAACAGATATGGCGGCGCCAGTGTAGACGGCGCCGGTCGCGGCCGTCCAAAGGGTACTGCCTGCTATTGTAAAACCCCCCTTAACCTTACGGCGTAAGGATCGGTTTGGAATGCAGGAGGGTGAAGGATATACAGGCGTCGGCATGTCGCGATGCAGGGGTGAGGACACCTGCGTCCAGGGTTGTTAATTGCAGGTATAAATGTACACGCGTTAGCGGGCTGATGAGCGTGTCGGTAGTGTTGGACGTTACGTTGTTATGCGCATGGCGTTTTTTTTTGTAGTTTCGAATGCGATATAATGTAGTTCAGTTTAGTTCAGTAATTTTTTAGAAGTCTAAATTAATGTAACCTAATGTCTCTCGCAACCGGCGTAAAGTGACGTGCAAGTAGTCGTTAGGGAGGGTGGAGGGCAATGCATCTGTAAAGCCTCTGTGCGGATGTCCGGGTGTCGGTAGTCAGGAAAATGGTTACTTACCTTACACTATTTAAAAAAAAAAAAAAAGAGTAAGAACATTATGCAGAACTTCTTATGAGTGGAGGACTGGAGTGGTCCAAAAAGCATTTTGTCAATGCGCGTGCAAAAAAATCGCTTTGTACTTTTTGGTCGTTTTCGGTTTTCAATGTTTTTTTCAGGTTTTCAGGTTGTTATTTCTGTCACATAGTGATATACAAGTGATTAATGAGAAAATCAGTTTTTTGATCTTAAAAATGTGTAATACAGCTACTTTTACACGCGCAACGACGATTTATCTCTGTATTACATAAAATTCTCGTGTCACAATGTTAGTTTTTTGAGACGCAGGTAAAATGCATTTATGCACCTTCCAACCAGCCCTGGGTGAGCCGGAAGGGTGTTTCGGACTCGGCACAAGAAGCGTGCCCCTACCGACTAAAAAACCTGCGAAAGCCCTCGGCCGCTGTGGCGAGGCGTATCCTGGATCTATCAGCACAGGATACCCAAGCAACTGGCCGGTTCCCTTTGAAGGACCGGTCTTCATCACGAAAGGGGTCGCTCCGGCTATTGTTAGTTTCCACACTCCTCCGAAACGGCTAGACCGATTCTCATGAAATTTGTGTGCAAATTGGGTAGGTCTGAGAATGGGCCAACATCTATTTTTCATTACGAAACTTGCGAGTTTCGCGAGTGAAACCGCGGTGCATAGCTAGTAAATTTTCTCATAACGGTTCTAAATAGATACAATTACAGTCTATACTCGTACGTATTATAGGGACCTATACCAAAATGGTAAAATCGAAGGCTTGTGGAATTTTATCCATATACGTCGATGATTGGCCAGAACGAATTGTAAAATATGTTATTATTGTTCAAACACAATTTCGCAAATTCGTCTTCGTGTGTGGTTTATTTTTTAAAATCTTTGATATCATGAATGCGCCTAACGGTGGATGGGATAAGTTTTTTTTTTTAATTAATTTGGTGACTACCAACGCGCATAAAAATCCCAATATTATATGATATGCGTTGACCTCCTTCACCCATCTCCCTATCTAATGGGCCACCGGCTACTCATAAACCACACGAAACGCGACAGTACTCAAAACACACATTTTACTGTTCTTTCTCCAATATCCCTATTGGAGAAAGAACAGTTCAATCATCACAATCGTCGGCCAAGTCTACACTTTCCACCAGGTGAGGCAGTGGCCAATCGCAAGCTATCTATTATTTAAAAAAGAGGGTCAACAACCCCCCAAAGCCCCCTCCCCCCCGCTCCCTACAAGATGTCTGACATAATATGTAGTTGCTGTTCTTTACTTCTGCGTTATCTTGTGTACACACTGTACTGTATTTGTATAATTACTAGACTATTAAGTCTTCGTAGTAAGATGCCATGCAGCATTGCAGCTGAATTTGACAGGCAAGATAAAGGCCTCAGACGACACCGAATAGGGGAAGAACCCGGAAGAACGCATCCGTATAACCTCTGGCTGTTTGTGGGCGACTGTAGTTAACAAAACTTTGGCGAACTTATGGTTTGATGGCTCTTAAACATGTTATATCATAGCAATTAGTAGATGTAGCTGATTTTTTTAAACTACTTCGCTATAGTGTATTCTATTCATTTTTATTTATACTTAAATATAACTAATCAAGACGAGTAACTTATTACATAGCAACCTATATGTGAAAACATTTAATTGGTGTATAGTTTATGCTTGTTAATTTTTTTTTTTTATACCACGATAGTGGCAAAAAAAGCATACGGCCCACCTGATGGTACGTGGTTACCGTAGCCTATGGACGCTTGCAACACCAGGGGCATCACATGCGCATTGTCGACCCTTTAAAAACCTGTAAACTCCCCTCTTGAAGAACCCCATATTTCATATGTTATATATATCACTGTTTGTTTTCCGAATAAATAAAATAATAAACGTTCCGATTGCTCCTTTACCCCTATAATATACAAATAAACTTGAGATGGATTTTAACGCTCATGCATTCAATCAGCTAAATCCGCTGAGTTTAATATACAATTATTCACTGACGATCGGAATAATTTTTCACAACGCAGCTGATACGGCCAGTGGGCGTACAGAAGCTTCGGGGAAGCGTTAATATGATACTGGCGTTTTATACTGTAATGAGAAAACATTACTCACATACATACATGTATAGCTAGCTTTTGCCTGCGAGTTTGCACGGAAATATTGAAGGGGATTCACCCAAGATGCTGCCACCTTGTCGTGGTGCCTCTGTGGTCTCCAAGGACAGGCTTGAGGGAGAAACCAGACAAAGAGTAGCTTATCTTCTCCACCCGTCCCTCTAATACAAGAGACGACTGGCGAAAAAGGACGACTGGCGGGTCCGATTTGGACAATTCGGTGGCCTGCTCCTTTGGAGTATTGGGACATCTATGCTGTCGCGTTTCGTGCGGTGCGTAAGTAGCCGGTGGTCCACGGAGGGGAAAGGAAGAAGCAGGAAAAGCAACGCATCTGTATAATTTCTGCGGATATGCGGTTATTTATGTTCGTCGGTAGTCATGAAAGTGCTACGACTGCTCGTTTGGCCCCTATACAATAAATACCATGGATCCCAAATAATATAATTACTCCACTTCAAACTGGTATAATAATTCCCGATGGCCCAATACTATGGCACTGCTGCACAACGGTTGTTTTACGTCGCCAGCGGTATTTTTATTGTACCCATCAAAAACACATTTTATGTTAATCGTGGTGTTCCGTACTTTTTTGTGGACCTGACTTTAGCGCAAAGATATTTTTTATATAGCTTTAGGGAGCAAACTGCAGTCGGAGCTATTTTCATGACCGATGCCCACAGACATCCGCATAGTTTACACAGATGCGTTGGCCTGCTTCCCTTCTTCCTCCTCCCATTTCCAAGGGCCACCTGCTACGAGTGCTGGACGGACCACCAGCTTGGTAATGGTTGTTACTAAGTCTGTATGTTACTTTATATTCTTCATTTTTGCAGGGAACACATTTTTTTATAATTCTATTTTTAATTTTATAATTTGGATAAAACTTTTTCATTTCATATCAACGCACAGCCGTACCTACTGCAGCTAGAAACTTCAAATTTGGCACAGGAGTTCCTTTCGCGATGTATGTGAACACTAGAAATATATTTTTAGATTATGATAGCTAGTATGTTATATTATTACGATACACAACGCTGTATCATCAATTATATGTATGTAGCTTTGTTAGTAATTTAACTTTAACGTACACCCTAAATGTCACATGTGCTTTAGTCATCCTGGATCTATGGATCTATTTATAGATCACGCATTCATCATAGTCTGAAAAATCGGGATTCAAAAAAAATACTCAAAACATTAATCATCAAGCATTAAAATTACCACAGATCTCTCTTGAATCGACGGCATAGTAAAGTACGCTTTATCGAGAGGCAGTAAAGTTGAGAATGCAATAAATAAAATATATATAATACATGTGCGCGACACGCAAGGCGCCAGTGACGTCACGGGTTCCCATCGCCGAAATTGTAAGAGCGTGGTACACTGCGACTAATAGTGGGACAGGCGTAGGGTTGCCATCTCAAAAATCTGTCAACCAGGACAAGGCACGTAAGAATCCCGGATTTCTGAGCTTCCTACCCGGACGTTAGAAAATAGTATTTTTCATAAGATACTCAGAAGAATAAAATATAGTTTTAGTGGTCATAAATCAATTATTATTTATTTTAATGCTATTTTAAACTAAATGACGAACTTAAAAAAAATTACTTCCAGTAACCATAAACATTTCTTTCAAAACTTGAAATTTTTAGTCTTAGTTTTTTGAATCAAATCAATCATTCAAAAATCAAATAAATCAAAATCTGGACTACAAATAAAACCCCGCCCGGACGCTTCCCGGACGCCCTCTAAACTAGGACAAATCTGGGGAAGCCCG
>LUGF01030757.1:130187-144313 GCA_001625245.1 Calycopis cecrops
TACTAGCCGCTTGTTAAATTTCTAGTTAATCTTATGGATTTGTCAACTGATAACAACAACAAAAAAGTTCAAAATAGTAGGTACTGGCAGAGTAATTTTCGGAACGCTAGCAAAGTTAACACGTCCCAAGACGCAATTTTGCTTAAAGAAGCGTTATCGCGGGTTTTATAAATTAAGAATTAGAAATTAAAGGAATTTGAAAATTTGAAATAAATACTTATCAGAAATAAAAACACGAAATTGTATAAGTTCCTTCCTCACTAATAAATATACTGGAGTGGATTTTGAAAACTTGGAAAATAGCTCATTCGGCTTACTTGGCATTGGCGGCGGACTACCCTTTTTTGTAAGATGAGAAATGGTTTTGTTTTCATCGTTTAAGGCTTGCCCAGAAGAGGGATATCCCTCATTTGCGTTACTCGATACAGTAGTAAGCGATTTATTTTAGCGGACAAAAAAGACCGCGGACAAAAATCCCTCGTCTGCGTATGCCTTTAATGTTGGGTTTGTAAATGTATTTTTGGTAATGGACGTGGCTATTACCGACGCCCATTAATATCCGCAGGTTTAATTGTATATGCATTACCCTCCTTCACCCCATCTATTGTTAATTATTACCTCAATGTCTTTGTGTACATACAACGGGCTCTCTTCCATCCGACCTCGTGAAGGCACTTCACCGTTTCTGCAAAAGAACAGCTTTGTCAAACATCTCGATTGTTAAAAAAGGTGCTAAGTTTTTTATACAGGGTTGATAAGAGCGAGAGGCATTAAATTAAACCACATATACTACAAGTGCCTACAGTTAATCCGAAACTATTAAAAAAACTAAAAAGTTTACGACAAGTATACGAAACAACAAGATAAATTGCGAAAAAATGTAATTATGCTTTGTACCGGCGCGTACAGCTAAAGGCAACCTCGTACGGGGTGAATGGCCCCGGCCGGTCCATACTCGCTATCAGATGATGTACAGTGTGTCCGAAGTGAGAAAAATCTTTAAAATAATTCTGTGGCTAAACTATTGCTCCGATTTATCTGATTTATGTTGTGTAGCCTGGAAATTATACACTAAATATGTGGTTTCATTTAATGCCTCTCGCTTTTATCCTTTTTGCATAGTATGTGAAAGCATACGTACACTCGTAGACTTTTAATTATCGATACCCGTAGATATCCTCAAAATTATCATGCCAATTGAAGAGGTAAAGATGGAACCAAACAGCCCTCTTCACCTCCCAGCGTAGTTGTCACTGCGGCTGTATCATGTGAGCGAAATGTACATCCGCGGTCGTGCCGGCCCAATCCCGGCCACTAGATATTACAAAAGAAGCTATGGTCTAAATTCTAAAGTAAATAGCTAAACCTCAACAACGTGCCTTATTGGTTTTTATCACATATTCAAAAATTGTGTTATTGATGATTATGAATCATAACATACATGATACATCCTAAGTCATTACATATTTTTGCATTACCAGCATTACATGTTAACGCAAAAAATTTCGTTGTCAGCCCGAATCTAACAACACCAGATACATTAATCAGTCAAGCCGGGTCAGGCTGTGAAAGGCATAAAAATACACACTCGCAAAACATAACCCTTCTCGTCTCAGTTGAGTAACACGACCGTGACGTGTTACAAAGTTGTGTCGAGTACAAAACGCGTGGGTCGTTGATCGGCCATGTTGATTGTAAAAATAACAGAACTACAACATTAACTCGTTGCCACATTAATAAATTGTTTAGTGATGTGCCGTCACCAATCGTACAAGAACATATTTATCTATTAAAATTATATTGTAAACAAATAAAGCATAACAGATTTTAGACAAAATTTGGACATGATTATGATTATTTGAGTGAGAAGAACCGGTGTTATTGTCAGGTCTTTGAAGGATTTGAATCAGTGATATTATTTTTTATTGAGAGATTAAGGTACAGCAAAGTATCAATTCTTAAAAAACATATAAATGAGCCAGGCGATTATTATTCTAAATAATATAAATATTCAATATTCTAGGCGGAAGTAAGTCATTGTTTTATGAATTTAGGTGTAGCGTAGAAGCAGTTGGAATTAAAATTGATAAAATTGTCACACATTTTACATTATTAGTTATTTAAATTATTGAGGCAAATTAATTTTTAGGCGATCGGCTTAGAAAGCCTGAAAAACGCTGATATCTCTATATATGTATATATATATGTATAAAGAAAAGAGAAGAATTTGGAATGACTCTTATTTAATAATATAATTAAGCTTATAATTTAGTTATTTTTTTCAAATACAAGTACGTGCCCTGTAACTGACAGATCCGGGTCTTCTCAACATAGAGGTTGAAGACAAAGAGATGGAGCAAAGAGACAATCTACTCCTTACGAAGGAATTTAGCACATCCAACGGACCGGACACGACACAAGTCCTTTCGAAGCTCGTAAAAGTATTCCCTGCATAAAATAAAGTTTTTCGAATAGGTAAGTATGTGTTTTCTAGTTTGTTAAATCCATCTCTTTAGTCCAAGTCCAAGTCCATAACTTTAGTGCATAGCATTTTAAAGTAAGTTATGGGTATATGGTGCCAAGATTTTGCTTTGTAAATTGCGAGGACGCAGATGTATTTGAAAAATTTATAGATCCTTTAATTTATATCAGCTCCAGATTAAAGTGACAGATGATTCATTAGGTTAGTTATCAGTGAGTTATATAAAAATTTTGTTTAAACGTTAGAAAATTTAAAACGTTTTATTTTTTACTTTTAACATTTTTTTTAAACTTCCGGTCCACAGTGGTGGACAGTAGTGTTGCTGAAGTCTAATTCGACAAATTTTTGCAGCAGTTAATAATTTATCGATGTCATAAAGGCGCATCACTAGAGACGTGTCATAGGTCACTAGCGGGACCGGCGTGACGTAACTCTTACGTAAAGCCTTACCCGTCCGTTCACACGCATCTGTTTCATACTAAAGTGGAAAAGCTCGGCGCAAGCGAATTTGAACCCTAACACGACGTAATAAGGAGGGATAGAATACACGTTGCAAATATGTCGTGAATTTTGATGCGAAACCTTTTTTATACAAGTTTGTACTTTGAATAACATAGTAAATAAGGTTTAAAATATATTGCTTTATCTGTTGGATGTTAACACTTGTGGAACCTTAGAAATCAATTACCTGTGATCTCTAGCATGGGAGAGATGAGTTAAAAAGTTACAAATTAAATTTGTATACAGTCACAATTCGATTTTGTGAGTTTGGAAGAGATTTTTTTTATTGACGTAAAACTTCTATACTCGCACTTGAATTGGGAAGTAAGCTGGCTAGGGCGTTACAACAATCACACATCGGGCGAAAATAAATATCATATGACATGCATGTTATGTCATTGTAACTACGGTAATGAATTTGTATATTAAACCAATAATTCAGTTTTACTTCAATTGTGTGGTCTAAAGCACACACTTTTTTTGGTATAGGGGTAAACGAGTACTCGGAGCCATTTTCATATATACGCCCATAGACATCCACATAGAGGATATACAGATGCGCTGCCCTCCTCTCTCCTCCCACCTCTACTTGACACCGCACGATACGCGTCAGCACAGTTGTCACTTTACGCCGGTCTCGTTTACCAGGTAGCTCCCCGGTCGTGCCGGCCCAATAGGAAGAGCAATTCTGCACAAAAATATGGATGCCAATGGGCGCCGGTAGTCACCGAAACGCTTGTCCGCTCCGACCCTTATACTATAAAAATAATATCATTTCAACAAAATAAAGGCAGAAACGAGTAAACGGAGCCTTTTAGCGACTACCCACTCCCAGCACAGGATTAAGCTCTAACGGGGCCCTGGGTTTGGAAGCCTTGGAGTTCAGAAGGGGCCCATAAGACTTGCGGGGCTCGGGGCTGCAGCCCTTAAGCCCCCACTCGGTTCCGGCGCTGCCAAAGCCCACAAACGTCCAAATAAACATCCCTTATTTCATATCTTAGTAACTAATGATCGTCCCCTACCAACCGAGATGCCCTAGAGCGTGTAACAGTTTCACAACTGCCTCGGAGATGCAGAGATTACTTATAGACGTCGTTGTATAACAACACTTCGGTCTTTTGTTACAATAACGTTATTATATCATAATATAGACCATTGTGTATATATTCGAGGCAACGAATTTTGTGTCAAACGTGTGGCAAAATAATGCTGCAATGGAGGAATTTACAACTGCTTGAGTCAAAATACGAAATTTAAGGATTTTCATGCTGCAAGTCGATTTCTTTTTACAGTAGGTACAAGGGAGCAAACCAGAAGTTTACTCGACTACTGATGATGCCCAGAGACATTCATCTAGACTCTAGAGGTTAAACTGATGCGTTGCCCTACTTCCTCCTCTTACCTCCATGGGTACAAATCCCACGATACCCGACAGCACAGTCACTTTACGCCGGTTTCGTGTAAGCGAGAGGTACCTCCGCGGTCGTGCCGGCCCATTTGGGCTACACCAATACGTACATCGTGGCACTACCCCTTACTTAAGCATCGTGCCTGTGAAAATAATAATAATAATAATAATAATAAATTTTTTTACACATAAACAGGCTTTGTGTGCCTAGTGCAGGTGTGCATATCATTCCAGCTAGATCAGAGCGGGCTATCAAATTTTACAGCCAATGTGCTAAGGAGGACGTTGGTGCTGCCCAGAATTCTGCTTATCATGGACGCTGCAAAATGATAATATTTTTCCGTTTTCCAAACACTTTTCGGAAAATAATTTTATTTTTGTTTATTGGATTTTCTAGATGAGGCCAAACAACAACGTTGAGCGTCGCATGCAATTAGCGAACTGAAATTTAATGAAGACTGTCAAGACACCTTTAGTATATTTTAATGGCCAAACCTTTCTGTGCCCTTTTTTTGTTGACGCCGGGGAATACGGAATATGATACCTAGAAGCCTGGGTAGTCCCTAGACCTATGTCCGACTCGAGACTTAGGGCAATATCAACTAAACCCCTTCCTTCAGCCGCTATAATTGGAGTGTCCCGGATCCGCAGGCAACTGGATCCCTCCAGCGACAGGCTGACCTCGGATAAAGGCCAGACTCCGGCTGCCTCTGAACACTCCCTACTATGACGTCGGGATAATGGGACCAGGTTACCATCCTGATCCCTGGCCCCAGAACTCAAAAGGAGCACACCACATGAACCCGAAACAGACCAGCCAGTCGTGTCCCAATCGACGCCGTCTGCTGATTCAAAGGGACAGGTGGAGGACTCTCCAGTTGAGCTGTTCTTAGTCTGGCCTCTCCCCCAAGCCTCTCCTGTATTGGTACAAACCTTTCTGTGCCTCACGACGGTCTACACCAAGCGAACAAATAATTTTTTGGTGATAAAATGATTTTATTACGTATTTGACGTTTGCAATGTACATCTAAGCTAAATTTCACTCAAATTCGGTCAATCTTTGAGTGAAAGCATTTATAATATTTCCTTAAAATTCTTCTTTAATTATAATTGAAGTCATTATCCGTGAACATCATCAATTGGCTCACTACTACCAGATAAAACACAAAACAACCAAGTCACAGGGGCAGTCCCGTTGGACGTTTTTTCAATACAGTGAAAACTAAAAACATTTTAAAATGCCATTTTTTTTTAGTTTTCATTCCAATAGAGTCCCGCTGAGTTTGTTTCGCCGGTTCTTTTCAGGATAACTTGTAACTTGACATCCAGACTTAGATGTAATTTCTGGTTCAAAAAGTAACTTTTATAAATTCTATTTTGAAAACATTTTCATTTCACTTCAATAAACCAGACAAAGCCGCACGGCATTGCTAGTGTTTCACAAGTTGTTACGCACCTCCAGCCATCTGCCTCGGTCGTGATCTGAATACATTTTATTACCTGAACACCGTATAAGCTGCCAGTGTCGCAAATCTAGACGGGCTGGATCTAGTCTAGATCGCCGCTCACTCGACCTCTGACATTACGCATCGTGTCCAATACCTGTGTGGTCCAGGTGATCAACTTACAGCGAGAACTAGACACGACCTAGGGATCTTCAAGAAAAGAGCCTATTCCTCAAAGGTCGGCAACGCATCTGTTAGACCTCTGGTGTTGCGGATGTCTGTGGGCGTTGGTGATCACTTTACATCAGGTGACCTAACTGCTCGTTTGCCTCCTATGATATAAAAAAAACTATTCCACAACCAACTGCGAGTTTTGCAACCATTTACTTTATTAACGAATTTGCGTTCAGGGTACCAAAATGTAAGGTGAGGTATCCCTCGCTTACACGAGACCGGCGTAAAGTAACAGCTGTGCTGTCGCGTTTCGTGCTGTGTAAGTAGCCGGTGGTCCATGGAGATGTGATGAGGAAGGAGGGCAGCGCATCTGTTTATCTCTATGCGGATGTCTATGGGCGTCGGTAGTCATGAAAATAGCTCCGATTGTAAACGAATTGTGCCGGAGTTACCTCTCGCTTTTTTATGGTAGAAGGTGGCAAACGAGCAGTCTTAGCCATTTTTATAACTACCGACTCCCATTGACATTGACATAGAGATTAACAGATGTGTTTCCCTCCTTCTTCATCCCACCTCCAGGGGCCAGAATACCTGTATCAGCATGTATTCCGCCATCTTTTGTATGTTTAGGGTAGTCCATTGGATGGATGGATCCGCCCAAGCTCCTACCCAGCCTCGGTATACAGAGAAAATCGCGGGAGACGCCCGGGGGTTTTGTTACAGGCTCTCTTTCCAACGTGAAATTTCGTAGGATGTGCAAACGTGGGAAGAAAAAATAATGTATGGCAAACGAGCATTCGGAGCATTTTGGTGATTACAGACTATACACATAAGGGTGTCAGCATAAATGCCTCAAAAGGGGTCGCACGAGTATACAAAAAACTAATAACAATACGATTATTCTATTCTTCTAGTAGCAAGGAGTTGAGCGGGTAGCATTGGCATTTGAATTGATAGCAAGGTGTGTCGAGGTATTCAAAATATGCATTTCTTTGTTTGACCCACTAATGAATTTAAAAAATCATCCTACCCGCTTCCCGCTACCTGTTGGACCGCGCGGTGACAGCGCAGTAGTGTACGCACGATGCACGCGCACTGTACACGACGCAGATGGCGCTACTGTCGCTAACTACTTTTGTGCATCTATTTGTGTGACATACATTTATTGGTTTGTCTAAGTATTTGATTTCATGTTTAGATTTAGTATTTTACTTGAATTAATAAAATTTTTCGCTAAAAATGTTGACATTGAAATGAAATTAAAAAGTTTCTATTCAAAATAGAATTACAGGAATTACTTTTTAAACGTCAACAATTAAATCTACTGGTTCAACCCTAGCCCTGTCCTGAGAAGAACCGGCGAAACAAACTCAGCGGCAGCGGCAGCTCTTAACAACCTTTAAGGCTTACTTACAATTCTTTGCGACTGCCCAATATAAATTTATAGGATAGGGACAAACGAGGAATCAAACTTAAAACAGAATATAATATTTTAATTCAAATGGCGCTAAGATTTTATTGCCACAGCAACGCGTGGCCCAGTCGGGTAGTATACAAAAATCTCGTGACACGTTTTGTGTTGTATTCTTCAGTAACGGCTAGACATTTTTATATGAGAATCTATCTGCATACTGTAAGATACGAGAATTCGTACTAATGTACCTAGTAGTAAGTGGTTGTTAGTAAAGTAGTGAAAACCGCAGGGCGCTAGTAGATATTTTACGACTTGCATAATATCAGCGTATCCGATTTTCATTAATAAAAAGCACAAAAAACGTCGCGACATTTTGAATTGCAGCAACGCAAACTCCTTTAAAATGCTAATAAAATGGACAAAAAGCCGTTTAAAGCTTTCGTTGAGAGAAAGCAGTTGCGTAATAAATATCGACTGACAATTGCCGTGGGAACTGTGGTGCGATTTATTAGCATATCGACTGTCGCCAGACAATGGTAACGCGGTGGTAGGGTAACGCGGTGGCAGCGAGTAACGCAGTGGTGGCGAGTAAAGGCTGACATACACTATGCAGATGCGGTAAGATATCTGCATCTGAACGCATATCTGTCAATATCTCTCTATATTAAACCAATACGCAGTTAACTTATATTTTACCGTCAAATATACAAGGTTGATAAAAGCGAGAGGCATTAAATGAAACCACATATTTAGTGTATCATTTCCAGGCTACACAACTATAAACAGATCAATCGGAGTTTAGCCACAGGAGTTTTTTAAAGTTTTTTCTGACTTCGTACACGCTGTATCGCAGCTGATCGCCGACTATGGCCGGTCGGGGTCATTCACCCCGTGCTAGCTGTAGCCGCCCGGTACGAAGAGAGAACTTTTTTCGCTGTTTAACTTGTTTGAAAAAAGAATTTTCGTATACTTGTCGTAAACTTTTTTTAAATAGTTTCGGATTGACTGTAGGCAGTTATAGTATATGTGGTTTCATTTAATACCTCTCCCTCTTATCAACCCTGTATGTCGGCACATACATATATTGAAGGATGGTTTTATACGCAGATAAAATCTTATCGTATCTGCTTAGTGTGTGACAGCTTTAATGCCGTGGGTAAAGTTCGGGGAGCTGCCGATTGTGAATCGTACTAACTACGAGTTCACCTAATATTGTATGCGGGTGAAATCGCGAGACACGTAGTATATTGATAAAAAAATAACTTAAATTAAACCCGAGTACCATGGTAATATGAAGATTAATATTTTTACAATTGTTTTTGGGTGTCGAAAATGACCGTTTTTGAATATTTTTGAACATCGTAGCAGAAATAGGGGTGTTATAAATTGGACGTTGATTTAAGAAATCCACACGCGTATCTGTGTGCGATTTTTCATTCGATATCCAGCTTTGCTCTTAGCTGTGTTTGTGAAAAATCGGCTTGAAGAGTATCAGCTATTTTCTAATTGCGCAGGAGGTTTTGAATTTTAGATCAATTATTATGCCTAAATTTTTTAGGACAGGTGCCGTTTTTAATCTACTAATAAATAACTTAAAATTATGGCTGTCAAAATTATGCTGCTCCATAATTTTGGAACTTTCAGTTTAGAATGAGTCAAAAATCAAACACAATCGAACAATCGATTTCAAGCAAAAAGCAAATTTCGCCATTTGAAAAATGTTTTAGAAATTATCGATTGTTCTAGTATTTTTAGTAAGAGGTAGTGCCACTCTGGATGCTTGCATAGGTAAAACGGCGTAGGTAAAGTGACAGCTGCGCTGTCGCGTTCGCATCTCTATTTACTTTTATGCGAATGTCTATGAGTGTCGGTAGTCATGAAAATGGCTCTGATTTCTTATTTGCCCCCTTAAACTATAGGTAAAAAAGGCAGACAACGGAGGCTCAGTAATAGGGTTCCGTTAACTTTTAGATACGGAACCCTAAAAAAGCAATGAGAAATAATGCGTTTCATTAACTTTCATATGGCAGCGAAAATACAGCCTATAGGATTTTGGAATAAATTTGCATCGAACTAAATGCAGACAATACGAGTAAACATGACATAAAGTTGATGTTGAGTCGCGACTCGTGAGTCGTGCTCGAAAGGGACTTTCTTATGAGTCAGGTTTACATAAAGTCCGTGACTCACCATTACGTAACCGGATCCTGTGCGTTTGTCGCATAATACGCGTCGGCATAGCTTGTTAGCTGCTGTTGTTACTAGTTGTTAGTTACGTGACTTCTTTTAGAATAATGCTACATTTCCATCCGTCTCAGTCCTGCGCGGATGTAGCCGCAAAGTGAGATCCAGCGTAACAAATAAACTCACACTCACATTAGGTAAGAGGTAGTGCCACGCTGCATGCTTGCATGCAGTCGAATTGGGCCGGCACGACCGGGGAGGTGCCTCTCGCTTACAAGAGACCGGCGTGAAGTGACAGCTGTGCTGTCGCGTTTCGTGCGGTGTGTAAGTAGCCGGTGGCCCATGGAGGTGGGAGGAGAAAGGAGGGCAGCGCATCTGTATAGCCTCTATGCGGATGTTTGTGGGCGTCGGTAGTCATGAAAATGGCTCCGGCTGCTCGTTTGCCCTCCTATATCATAAAAAAAAAGTATCCTACTTCGTACTAAAATATTATAAATGTGAAAGTTTGTATGTTTGTTTGTTACTCCTTCACGCGAAAACTGTTGCACCGATTGTCACGATTTGGCACACACATAGAGAGTAACTTGGATTAACACATAGAATAGTTTTTATCCCGAATGTTCCTATGGGATGCCATGGGATGATTTTCTATTTTCCACGGGATCGAAATTTACGCGAGTGAAACCGCGGGGCGCGGCTAGCAATATTATAAATGCGAAAATTTATATGTTTATTTGTTTCCCGCAAAAACTGCTGAACCGATTTTCATGAAATTTGGCACACACATAGAGAGTACCTTGGATTAACACATAGGATAGTTTTTATCCCGAATGTTCCTATAGGATACCATGGGATGATTTTCTATTTTCCACGGGATCGAAATTTGCGCGTGTGAAACTAGTAAACTAGTAGATAATATTAGTAGGACATAAACATTAGAAACAGTTTAAAAACCAACTCCTTTACTTTGAATTGGTTTAAAAAGAAAGGATCATTATAACAGACATAAAATACTCACACCTTGACACCGGTGTAAATTGATGAGATGTTTAAAGTCTCAGTTAGGATGCCTAGGACATTCCCAGGCATGTAGGTCATTGGTGCCCCGTATATGGCTGTGACGGTGCGACTGGTTTTTTATTCTCAGATCTCTAGTTAATGAGGAGATGAGTCTATGTATGTTTACATTTGTTATGTAAGACTATTTTCTATAGTATTTTTTTTTTATGATATAGGAGGGCAAACGACCAGCCGGAGCCATTTTCATGACTACCGACGCCCACATACATCCGCATAGAGGCTATACAGATGCGCTGCCCTCCTTTTTCCTCCCACCTCCATGGGCCACCGGCTACTTACACACCGCACGAAACGCGACAGTACAGCTGTCACTTTACGCCAGTCTCGTGTAGGCGAGAGGTACCTCCCCGGTCGTGCCGGCCCAATTCGACTGCATGCAAGCATGCAGTGTGGCACTACCTCTTACCAATTTAAATTTCTTATTAATTTTTCAGAACAGAAAAAAACGGAACCTGTAGGTATATTATGACCTTTTAACTGAGAACTGGGACATTGTGTCTATCAAGAAAACCTAAAGCTTTTTTATTTTAAGCTGTCTACACTTCAACATCTTTAAAATTAGGTCGCCGGTCTTGCAGTGTGTAGAGTAAAGTGAAGAAAAACTTCCTGGTGAGCTAGAATCAAGAAGTTTAGCAAGAAGTACTTACTATGCAGTAGAAAATTTAAAACTAGGTAATTTATAGACGCAGAGGACGGCCGAGGAAACGTTGGCGGGACGACCTCGATGCCTTCGACAAAAGCTGGTGGGAAAAGTCAAAAGACCGGGATGGTTGGCGAAGTTTGGGGGAGGCCTTTGCTCAGCAGTGGGACAACATAGGCTGAACAAAAAAAAATTATAATATTATCACAGTTAAAATCTCTACAAACTCATATTTTTAACCTGCAAATATAATTTTGTAAAGATTTTTCTGTTCTTACACTTGTACCTCCGTCACGCACGCGCAGTGCGCATGCGTCTTTCCATTCCAAGAGTCCATCTCAGCAGTCACCACTAGTGGTAAATGTGTAGGTACTAAAAAGGTGGTAAATGTATACGATAAAGCTTGAAGTGTATGATTGGTTTTGTTTAGTTTTTATGGTATAGGGGGGCAAACGAGCAGTCGCAGCCATGTTCATGACTACTGATGCCCGTAGACATCCGCATAGAGGCTATACAAATGCGCTGCCCTCCTTTCTCCTCCCCCCTACATGGGCCACCGGCTACTTATACACCGCAAAAACGCGACAGCATAGCTGTCACTATACGCCGCGCCGCGCCGGTTTTAAGCGCTTCAGGAATTACTGGTCTGATTTATAAATTCAGTGTTAGATAACCCATTTACCCGTGAAGGTATAAGCTATATACCACCAAATTGTGACAAATGGGAGCAGAGCACCTACGCGGCTTGGGGTTGAAACCCCAGAAAGCACGTGTAATACTAGTTATTTCGTCAGAGGTTGTTTCTACTCTTGGTAGTGCTGGGGCTGTACGGTTCCGTCTGCCACAACTCTTGAGATTTAGATAACACTTGAGCTTCAAAATGTGTAATTAATTAATTAATTAGGTCAGCTACAGTACTAATTAAAGTATTAATTATTGCGTGGGAAGGAGCTCTTGAGTCTTGATCGACATTCAACAATCTAATCACATACCACCAGCATTTATGCGTTCTCTGCAGTCCATAAAGTATTTTATGGACATTAGCTAACGAATTTGTCTTCTAATTTAGATAATATACAATATTGAAAAAGCGAGAGGCGTTAAATTAAACCACATATACTGTAAGTGACTATAGTTAATCCGAAACTATTTAAAAACTATAACGGCAAGTATATGAAAATATTTTTTTCCAAGAAGTTAAATAGCGAAAAAATGTAGGTAATCATGCTTTGTGCCGGCGGCTACAGCTAGCGGCAACCTCGCACGGGGTGAAAGACCCTGGATTACTATGGGTGGCTGAGCGCTCGATCATCTGATGATGCAGTGTGTACGAAGTGAGATATCACTTTAAAAAATTTCTGTGGCTAAACTATGGCTCCTATTTATTTGATTTTTGTTGTGTAGTCTGGGAATGTTACACTTAATATGGTTCCACTCATTGTACTTGTATTATTTCATAATCGTAATTTTTAATTGATATCTTTATCGGTAACATAATATAATAGTAGTTTATGCAACTGTCATATAATGAAGGGTATTAAAACACGAGTGTGATTTTTTGAAACGAGCGAACGCGAGTTTCAAAATAGTAACACGAGTGTTTTAATACCCGTGTTATATGCAGTTGCATACACTACTTTATCTTCACTAATGCAATTAATCAATTAATAAAATATTGCGAAACATTAAATTCATGCCTACGTCACAGCGAACTCGACGACATTAAAGTATAACCAATGAGAGCGCAGCTGCAGCGCGCGCAGGACCAATCAGGAGCGAGCGCGCGCTGTTAAGGATTTTGACATAAGGCTCTCTCACCACTCACTCTGTCTCTCTCGCTCTCACACAGTGTTATAATGAGATTTTACGATATCGATTTGGATATTATAACATCATGTCAAATTGCTTAAATTGAGTTTTTTGTTGTCTGAGCTATAACAGTAGTTATTATAAGTCAAGTATTGAAAACATAGTAGAATGTTACAACATTAGTGTAGATAAAACCTATTACGGAATAATAGCAAAATATAGTATGATAATAATTCTTTTTATTATAATTAATTTTACAGTCAATTGTTATATTAAAATTATAATATATTCATATAATTACGTAATATTTTTTCCGCTTCCGTTATGAATAAATTTATTTAGCCAATGGCTTGAGAAACAGAATATCACGAAATTGAGTAATAGCTAATTTTATTTTGTCCAGTAACCTTTTATGTATAACGGTTATGAATATAATAGTCACACCTGCAGTGATAGGGTCCAGTTATAAGTTGCAGTCGCGGTGTGAAGGGCGTAGAATATCTATTTAAACCTTAGGTCCTGCGGAGAACCTTTGCCCTGGCTGTTGAGCTTGATACTATCTGTATGAGCACTAAACCTTTCTAAGTTATGCCTAAATATGGTAAGAGGTAGTACCACACTGCATGCTTGCATGCAGTCGAATTGGACCGGCACGACCGGGGAGGTACCTCTCGCTTACACGAGACTGGCGTAAAGTGACAGCTATGCTGTCGCGTTTCGTGCGGTGTGTAAGTAGCCGGTGGCCTATGGAGGTGGGAGGAGATAGGAGGGCGCATCTGTATAGCCGCTATGCGGATGTTTGTGGGCGTCGGTAGTCATGAAAATGGCTCTAGCTGCTCGTTTGCCCTCCTATAAAAAAAAAATGTTATGAAATTCCTGGAGAGTACTTCTTGAGAAAAGATTACGGGGTGGGGAACGAAAAAAGTGTATGAGATGTGAAGTCGTGTGAAGCAGGGCTTGTTTGAGCGTAACACTAGCGTAACGCGCTT
>LUGF01030757.1:145674-158665 GCA_001625245.1 Calycopis cecrops
AATGGCTCGGGCTGCTCGTTTGCCCTCCTATAAAAAAATAAATAATTATGGAATTCCTGGAGTGTACTTCTTAAGAAACGATTACGGGGTGGGGAACGAAAAAAGTGTGTGAGATGTGAAGTCGTGTGAAACAGGGCTTGTTTGAGCGTAACACTAGCGTAACGCCCTTACGTCGCTTAAATCTTTTGTGCATCCTTTACAGAATCTCGTTCGAGCAATCTCCAGCAACGTGCCAGAGCTCACACACGGTTCGCTTTCCACCCGGTACTATAAGAAGAAAGCACTCCACAACATAGCAACCAGGGGTGCTGGAGGTACCTCTTTGATTGAGGCGGGCCGAGTTCGGCTGTAATACATGCTGTATGAGGGGGCGAAAGAGCAGTCAGTTATTTTCACGACTACCGACGTTAATAGACATCCGAATAGAGATAAACATATGCGTTGCCCTCCTTCCTCCTCCTTCATGGGCCATGGGCTACTCACACACCGCACGAAACGCGGAAGCGCAACTGTCTAGTGTAACCGAGAGGTACCTCCCCGGTCGAGCCCAAATCTGCTACATGCATGCATGCAGCATGGCACTACCTCTTCCTAATAACCTTTTAATGCCATCACATTAAATAATTTCTTGGACTGGGTCTATCCTCTACAACCCGGAAGGCATCTCCCCTTTGTAATTCAGTTACAATTTATCTTCCGTCTCAGTATTACACATGTAAATTAGGATGTTTAGAGGCGCATGTAAGTTAGACGTGTGAATGCTCACTCACTTTCACTTACATTTCAAACACTCGGATTCTCGGAGATAAAATAGTTTTAAATAATTAAAATGTAACTGTTATACCGTCGCAACTGTTGGGTTTAGGGTTCCCTACGCAAAGGGTAAGGCTCAATTCACACCAAAAGCGCGGCGAAGGGCAGCGAAGTGGAGCGCACTTTCAGTGTCATATAAATTTAAACTTTATTTTCATTTCTGTAGTACTTATTATCGAATTCTCGCGACTTTCGCGCGGATTCCAGCGACTGCTCGAGCAGTTGCGGGAATCCGCGCGTCTCGTTCGAGTTTGTCATGCGATAATAAGTATTATAGTATTTATTATAAAGTTGAAATTCATATGACACATAAACTGCGCTCC
Organism: Calycopis cecrops; assembly: GCA_001625245.1. NCBI lineage: Eukaryota > Metazoa > Arthropoda > Insecta > Lepidoptera > Lycaenidae > Calycopis > Calycopis cecrops. The sequence goes on from LUGF01030757.1 coordinate 146,811, forward strand.
TCTTCACTGCCCTCCGCCGCGCTTTTGGTGTGAATTGACCCTAAGACACTATATATATAATATACTAAGACTTCGCTGTCTGTCCGTCTGTCACCACGCACAGCGCTGCGTCCAGCTGGGGCTTACGAGGCTGCAGACAGGGGCCCCCTAAGGCTTAAGGGCCTAAAGATAATTTTTGATCAATTTTTGTTTTTTATAGCATAAGAGGGCAAACGCAGTTGGATTCATTTTCATGATGCCCATGAGATATCTGCATAGAGGCTATACAAAATCCTTCACCTCCGTCCTCCTCCCCTCTTCACGGGCTGCTGGCTACTTACTGGCCACAGCAGTCATTTTACGCGTGTGTCATGTAAGCGAGAGGTACCTCCCCGGTCGTACCGGCCTAATTCGGCTGCATGCATGCACACAGCACTATCTCTTACTTATGCCTGTAAAAGGGCACCCCATCTGAAGTCCAAGTTCTCCAAGCCCCTGGCCCCGCGAGACCTTAACCCGGCGCTGATCAGGCTCTACCTCATCGCAATAATTAGTTGTTGTAGTAGTGGTAGTAGATAGAGCAGGACAACTAGTTCGCTCTAATGAACTCTTGGATATAGAGTATGTGGATGAGTTTGTTTATCTCGGCTCTCTTGTCTGTGCTGAAGGTGGAAGCGAAGTGGAGATACGCAGGAGGATACAAATGTCTAAATCAGCGATGTCCAATCTCACAAGGTTATGCAAAGGACGAGATATATCACGGAGGACTTAAATGAGGCTGGTGCGTTGTTACATGTACATTGGTCTTTTCGATCTTCTTGTACGGCTCTGAATCGTGGACAATAAGAAAGAAAGAGAGATAAGATTGACGTGTTCGAAATGTGGTGCTGGAGACGTATGTTGCGTATTCCGTGTACTGCGCGCTAAACCAAAGCTTTCATTCTAAAAGAGTTGCAAATAACAACAAGGCATTCTACTATCTGTTTCCAACGCATAGTACTTCGGCTACGCTGCTTGTCGAGATCCTGACAACCTGGATAAGCTTATGCTACTGGGGCCAGTTGAAGGACAAAAGATCCTGAGGTAGATCACCTACCCGCTGGACAGGTTTGCTGGAGACACTGACGGGCTTGACCATACCGGGGGCAATAGACACAGCCGAAGACAGAGACACGTGGAGAAATATAGTGCGGCAGATGATCAAGTCACATTCCTCCAGCTAGACACATTCAGCAATGAAGATAGACTAAGAAGAAGAAGAGAAGAATTAGTTGAAATTTCCACAAATTATGTATTAAGACGGGCGCAGACTAGAGGTTTTTTGTCCGCTAAAATAGATCGCTTACTACTGTAGTACGCAGTACTTTGCACAAGTTTTTGTCAGCGGACAAAAAAGGCCGCGGACGGCCTGCGCAAGCCTTTATTGTTACCGCTATATATTTAAGTGGGTTCACTTAGAACAAACATGATTTTTATTGCTTGTTTCTGCTCGATATTAATAACGGCAACATGTATATACGCTTTAAAAAAAAAAACAAAAAATGTAATAAATGTATAAATGAGTAACAAACAATTAATAAGGAGTCGAGAGGAGGTAGAGCAGCGCATCTGTGTAGCCTCTATGCGGATGTCTTTAGGCATCGGTAGTCATGAAAATTACCCGATTGCTCATTCGCTATACAATAATAGAACACAAAAAAGCTGTTATGATGTCATCCATCTCAGCTCTGTTGTAAATCTTATATACAATGTAGCTTTACAGTACAAAGTACTTTTAAGTCTTACGTGAAAGTAATAAAGTTTTTACCAATTAACAAAGATAATAAGTCGTTAAACTCACAATGCTGCACTTAATGCACTTGTGACTGCACTTGAAGCTTGAAGCGATGTCAAAATCAATTTACTAAGATTGTGTCTTACGTAAGAGTAATATAAATTATGAAGTTGTGAATTCAATGGTAAAACTAACCTGCCACTAGCGATTAAAATCTTGAAAGAAATACACGTTATGAATTTGTTGATCAATGTTGACCTAAGTTAGTTATTTGTCCCAGATTGTATATCTAATATATAAAATTCTCGTGTCACTGTTTTCGTTGCCGTACTCCTCCGAAACGGCTTGACCGATTCTCATGAAATTTTGTGAGCATATTGAGTAGGTCTGAGAATCGGCCAACATCTATTTTTCATCCCGATATTCCCACGGGATCGAAAGTTACGCGGGTGAAACCGCGGGGCGCAGCTAGTAATATAATGTATATATTAAGATCAATAATTAATTTACATCAATCGATTTGAAAAATAATCTTCTTATTTGACGAAAACCTCAATTACCTCAATTTTGTTGTTTTTACAACTTGAATCTAATATGTTTTTGTAGCCCATTTATGCAAATGTAATTAATTGTCCTCAATCATAATTTAAAACATGAATTAGTCTTAAATTCAGTCACAATGATCTACTTGTTATTAGGAAGAACAGCCTACCTTCCTGAACTGAAATCTGCATCAATTTCCCCAATCTTGTGTCATACAATGTAAGTATGTAAACCAATTACATTTGTAACAATTACCACGTGTGTTCATGTTGTAAATTTAGTCACAATGCTCTATTTGTCATGAGGAAGAACTCAAAAAACAGTCCGGAAGGTTGGTAACAATGGCGGCCGCACGCGAATGCCTATCTCCATCTGGAGTTAACGCTTGTTTAACATTATACGTGTTATAAATATGCTTAGGCTTCATTCACACTTAGATGGTAGCGTTTGGGAGCGAAGCGGCTAGTCTCGTTGTATGGCTCAATTTGGACCGACATGACATGGCAGCGAAGCAGCGAATAGTATGAACCTTTACCACTGAATTAGTGATGCTAGTAGCTGTATTGCTGATAACGCCCGAAAAAGAAGCAGTGAGTAGTTTGAACACTTGCCACAGAATTCGCGAAGCGAGTAGCTTTACTGTATGGCTGACAACGCGCGAAAGCGAAGTAGCCGGTGTAATTTGACCTGTCGTCACTGAACTCACGAAGTGAGCAGCTATAAAGTGTATGGCTGAACTGATACCGAATTGGCAGCGGACGACAACGAAGCGGCGAATAGTTTCAGCGTACGGCGCGGGAGCCGTCTAGGGCCCTACAAACTATTCAGCGTCTCAAGCGCTGCTATGTATTATAGTAGGTTGATTTTATATGTCATTGAAACAGCTTGCCGCTTCGTTTCCAGCCGCTACCGTCTTGGTGTGAGTTGAGCCTTAGGATATTCAAGAGCGCGGCTAGAAAGTTTTTTACGACTGAATCAATTTTTAGTATTTGTTAGTTGTACTGTATAGTAGCTGGAGTTGGCTGGCGTGATCATAAAATTATCTCCTTATCAATAGATAATATTTTGGTTTAATAGAAGGAGGCATGCGATTAAGCGGAGCCTTTTGAGGGCTACGGAAGCCCATAGCGATACAATAAATTGTTACGCAGACGAGTCCCCTCCTTCCCTCTTCCCCCAATAGGCTACAGAACCTCACAAGTCAATGGCACGTGGGGGTCTGTCGTGTCGTCCAATTTGTGAGTCTGGAGTGTCGCATCATATCCTATAGTAGAACTTACAAGTAGGACTGGCACACTGGAGTTGATGATAATGATAAATATGGTTGTGGATCCCTGTCTCCAGGACTATAAGCTAGCTATTGATCCATGCTCGTCGTGTCACACTGGTCCCTCTGCAGATAGGACACCATGCATTAGAGTAAACATGGACTGCACAGATGGATTTTATTGGAAGCAGGGCAAGACATTTTGTTGTTGTGTTGTTTGTGTAAGTATATTTGGATGTTGGTAGCCACTGTGGTTAGGTTTGCCGTTAGATCATTGCCCTGTATGCCTAAACTCAGATTCCCTAATGTTATGTTAATTATATTTTAATTAAACACTCTATTGATTTGAGTGACAGGGTTTGTGTTTTTCGAAAATGAAGATATTATTTTTTTGTAACCTATAGTAGTTTCTGCGAAAGTGATTTTACTTAAAAATATAATGGTAGGTGCGATTGTAATTAGATATAAATAACTTAGGACAATAAGTAATTTCGAACTACAAAACCGTGTATCTAATCAAAGCTACAATACATATAATTTGAATTTAATTATTCTTTGTAAAGCGTTGTTTTCACATGGTTAGCGTAGCTTTATAATTTAACTTTTAAACAAAAGGAACTTTACTATAAATAATACGGCTATCTAGAACACCAGTTCACAACTAGTAAATTTGACCCATGCCAAGAAAAATGTTCGACGCCGACATAAGTTTAAATGAACAAAATCAAAGGCAAAGTAAATACAAAAACTCTTCGATAAAATATTTACTTTTTTATAAAAGATATATAAAATGTTTCTTACTCTTTAACACAGAAACTACTAAATGGATTTAGACGAAATATTTTTTTTAATAAATATTTTGTTTTTTAAATATCTGTGGACTTTACACACCAAGTTAGCCTAGCCCCATGCTAAGTACCGTAAGGACTTGTGTTACGGGTACTAGACAACGGAATATATTTAATATGTTCGGTAAGAGGTAGTGCCACGCTGCATGCTTGCATGCAGCCGAATTGGGCCGGCACGACCGGGGAGGTACCTCTCGCTTACATGAGACCGGCGTGAAGTGACAGCTGTGCTGTCGCATTTCGTGCGGTGTGTAAGTAGCCGGTGGCCCATGGAGGTGGGAGGAGGAGGGGGGGCAGCGCATCTGTATAGTCTCTATGCAGATGTCTATGGGCGTCGGTAGTCATAAAAATGGCTACAACTGCTCGTTTGCCCCCCTATACCATAAAAAAAAAAAAAGAATGTTTTATAAATTTATGAAGTTTTATACATTTATGATTTTTATTATAGAAATAAATACTATACATAGATAAACATCCATGACCAAGGCGGGATTCGAACCCGCGACCCCTGGCGCAACATGCTCCACTTATCCGAGCCCTGTACCACTGCGCCAGCCTGGCCGTCCCACAAATATGGCACAGTTACAGACATATTATGAATTAGGTAACTTAAAAATCGCTTTTTATGCCGAAAAGATGAAGATTCCTTGGGAAATAGGTACTTCTATTAATTTTCACGACTTTCTCTTTAGCCTCCTGTTTATTTAATACAGTTTTAACCGCGATGAATGTTAAGTAGATTAGATAAGAGCAACAATGCGGTGCGTAAATAGGGTTGTCAGGTGTCGGGATTTGGAAGACATCTACGGCTGTTAACAGTTTTGTCTGGCGGCAGGCCAAATTTACACAAGTCCGGCCTGTCTTCTTTTGTTAGGCTTTTGGCGAGTTTACCAAAAAGTTCGTGAGGGTTTTAAGGGAGCATAAGACAAAACTACCATTTTTTTAAAAAAACCCAGCGTATCAGGTTTTCAGGGCAAAATTTCCGGATAAATTTGAGCCTGTGACAGATTTTTTGATTTTTGGGCCTGGCAGCCCTACGCGTAGATCAATGACTCGGTTTTGAAGTGAAAAGCGAGTGTTCCGGAGAGGTGCTCGTAACGACATTAGATAAGTGGCTCATTTGAATATGGGGATGCGTAACGTGAGGAAGTAGAGCAGTGTAGACACTTCCGACGAGACGAGGAGACGCTTCCTCGTCGAGTCTTGAACTCAGCAGGTTCATCATTAGATCTCCTTTGTAATGTCTCCTTTATATATTAATAATAATAACTCTATTTCCATTCAACTTTAGGAGGTAATATTACAATGTTTTCGAGTCCTCCCAGTAGGTTTTATCTGTGTCAGGAGGTCTCACTCTTCCAACTTAGAAACAATATCCATGTTAAGATTGATACAAAACAATAGTTACAAATTTTCACTTGTCTTTGTGTGTGTGTGTGTGTGTGTGTGGTGTGGTATTTGTGTGTGTTTGTGTATCTGTGTATGTGTGTGTGAATGCGTGTGTGTGCGTATGCGTGTGTGTGTGAGATTACAATATACATTATAATCAACTAAAGGCTCTTAAGGCCGTATGGAGACCAGGGCAGAAGATCCCCCAGCCCCCACCCGGCGCTGCTCCCATTTCTACAAAAAAGCTGCCCCATTTATTACGACCCATTTCAATAACAATGTAGTATCATACAACGAGACTATAAATATGTAACACCACCATACTCGGTGACAATACTTTCACTTGTGATAAAGATATCTTATCTCGCAGCGCCGAGATCTTGACTTTGGCCCGACAGGTACACGGTTGTGCAACGCGCCAACTGCAACCGAACACGCATAATTGATGACAATTCGGTTACGTATGGGAATGCCATTACAATGAAACTACCGTTTTTATTGACATTCGGGTCCGGAATTATTTCGACCGTAGCAATTAAGAATGTCGGACCTTCATTTTTGTGATTTTCTTTTTATTTATTACAGTCCCTGTTCGTAATATATTTTTTTTTATTTCTCGGCGCATTTACACACTGCTACCGCTTCTGGACAATATTATGATGGATGTGTTGAGCCTACGGAACCGAATACCCACTGAAACCCCGAGTGCGATCGCCAAGATATCACGGCACTGTCAGCAACAGGGCAATAACACAGCATAAATATATTTACTATGTCATGTAAGTCGCAGCAGTGCAACCAATGTAGATTAACTCTAATACATAAATAAAATCAAAACTATCTTTGGAATTTATTCCGTAAAAAACGATTTAAGTGGCGCGTTATAGAAAAAATGGAGAGTAAAATTGTATGATTAAGTATAACGTTTTAACGCGCTTGCACATAGGTATTATTTCTAAATCATGTTCGCCCGAGTGAACTCGAGTTGTGTCCGAGTTGACGCATACAATTTTTCATAGTTCGAATTAAACTTGGACTTGTCCGCACACAATTTGATTGTTTTCTAACTGAAGCTGCTTTTTTGTTTACATTTTAATTCAAATCAATCAAATCAAATAAAAAATTATTTATTGCCCGATTTTACAAAATCTATTTAAAAGGTCGAAACCTCCTTATAAGCATGAGATATACTTGTATCTAATTGCTGTGTTGTGCTGTATGTAATTGCTTCATTCGTATTTTTTTTACTTACTGCAACTTTTTTTTTTACTGCAAGGGCGCAAACGAGCAGACCTTTTCATGTCTACCGACGCCCATTGACAGCCACATAGTTTATACACAGATGCGTTGCCCCCTCCTTCCCCCCTCCATGGGCCCCGACTACTTACACACCGCACGAAACGCGACAGCAAGCTGTCACTTTACGCCGGTGTCGTGTAAGCGAGAGTTACCTCCTCGGTCTTTTTTATCGGGCTTTGGCCCACCACTCGTTTCCGCCGCTGCTACTCCTGTGTCGCCAGGATCGACAGCGGCAACCACACTTGACCGTTTGATATGATCGCAGGGAGCCCGAGGGAAAAGCTAAATCTTTCTTGGGACCCGCAACGACGGTGGTCCACGGAGGTGGGAGGAGAAAGGGGGGCAGCGCATCTGTAGTCTATGCAGATGTCTATGGGCGTCGGTAGTCATGAAAATGGCTACAACTGCTCGTTTGCCCTCCTATACCATAAAAAAAAAAAAAAAAAAGTAATTTACTTTATAATTATTTGAAAGTATTTAGTGTCAAGTGTCAAGGAAGTATTGCGAAGTAAATACTTCCCCGGTCGTCCCAATTTGGCGACATGCATGCATGCAGCGTACCTCTTACTAGTATGAGATGAGATGTGTAATGCAAGACGTCATCTCACGTGACGGCCGGCGGTCACCGGTTTCGTCACGGCTGGACCGCTCTTCTGCCACGCAAGCACGTGGGAACACTTTAATAGCCTATTATGGGGTAATAATCCATGGGGATTTCGGTATTGTGGTGCTCTGTCGTCATCAGCGTAAGTACAGTTGGAGTATTGGCAAATATCTGAAGCCTGCAGATAGGGTAAGTGCCTCGCTGCACGCATGCATGTAGCCGAATAGGACCAGCACCTGGTAACATCTTGCTTACATGATACCTGCAAAAAGTGGCAGCTGCGCTGTCTCGTTTTATGCGGTGTGTAAGTAGCGGGTGGCCCCTGGAGGGAGGAGGCAGGATGGCAACGCATCAGCAGCCTCTGTGCAGATATCTATGGGCGTCGGTAGTCTTGCAAAAATCCGAATCCTTGTTTGCCCTCTAAAATAAAATAAAGAAACAAATGAATGTCCACACGAATTTTAAGATATATATTTTGCACAACTGTGAACACATGCCCACTAAACAGCCTAACTAACCAACTTCACAAACAGAAGGGTACCACTTTCAAAAGCCCGTGAAAACCCCAAGCCATTGTGGCATTGTGGTATAACTACTATGCGGATGTCTGTGGGCGTCGGTAGTCACGAAAATGGCTCCATATTCTTCAACTCTCATGTGTCCGCCATTTTTTCGAGACACGGAAGTTATAACGGAGCCCAAAAAATGAAGCGGACGAGATGTGCCGGTCACTCATAATTAGTCATATATTACGCGCATTGCGTAACGTATTGTAGCGTCTACAGACTGAACTATACTGAACTCTATGTAATGGGCCGAGAGTCGAATACTCCTCGTCACCAAATTGACAGGCAGACGATATTGACAGATGTCGGGCGGAGTCGTCCGACCGCTTTCACCGGCCATCCGACAAGTGACGGGTCCGACCAGACGGCGTGAACAAAACAAATCGTATTTAGATTATCTAAACTCTTGTACACATAAAACAATAGTTATCTGTCAAGCGTATACTGTATAGATAATTTTACGTGATAATGTCATAATAATATGCAAGCCCATCTTTCTATCATTTGTTCCGGTCTCTCTCGCACGCTCGGCGCGCGGAACGTGACAAAAGTTATGCTTTTTCGTGCGTGCAGCCGGCGCTCATCGATTAAGATGTTATCACGCCAAACCAGCTCACCTGCGCGTTCGCCCCGGATCCAATAAAACGGCTGCCGAGAGGGTTAAATATTTATTTTTCCCATGAAATGAAAATATTTTCCGCTCGGAATTTTCCGCAGAGTGTTTTATCGAGTTATTCAATACGCTCGTAAAATTATGTACATTGAATTATATCCAACCGGGCGACAGAATTGATCGGTTGGTGAACTGTCGTGGTAGGACCGATCATTTAGGCCGTCAATTTTTTTTTTTTTTATTATTGAGCAAACGGCATATGATTTTATTTACTGCCGCGTAAAAAATCTATAATGCTCGACTGCTTATAGTAGGAGACCGTGGTGCCTTGTTCCAATGCCCCTTTTTTGTATTTATAGCGTAAGGGGGCAAACGAACAATCGGAGCCATTTTCATGAGTACCGACGGCCATAGACATCCGCATAGAGGCTCCTCCCTCTAAAGCCCCTCTCCTAACATGGTAATCATTGTGAGTAGCCCATGGGGTAATGCGTGAAAGAAGACAAGGCTTTTTATGTCGACATATTATGGATGTTCGTGGGCATTTGTGGCCAAATGGCTTTGATCACGCATTTGTAGGTAAAATAGTTCTCCCTCTAAAGTATGACCTCTTCTACCATAGGATATTTTGAAACTCTCTCTTCGATCGTACCCGGGATTTCAATCCGATATTAGAAAATAACTTCGATCCGATCCGGAATTCGAACCCGATTAAAACCACTGCGCCTCATGTGACACTGATCTGTATATAATGGGTTTACGTGAGTAAATAACAAGTGATCGGCCCGTCATTACCAGTGACGTCACACGCGCCGGTGGCCCAATACGGAATAAGTCGCTGTGATTAATGACGATACAGAGATTGTGGCTAGGGTTGACAACTGTTATTAATGTTGTGTCTGAATTTCTGAAGTATGAATTATTTTTTTATATCATTGAAATGAAAATGGCTTCGACTACTCGGGGGTAAACGTGCAGTCGGAGCCATTTTCATGACTACCGACACCCATAGACATCCGCACAGAGGTTATACAGATGGGTTGCCAGCACAGCTGTCACTTTACGCCGATATGGCGTAGCCTTTTGCTTAAAATGCATTTCTTATAGTATAGGGGGGCAAACGAGCATTCGGAGCTCATAGTATATTACGTAAACAAGAGATATCTCCCTGGTCGTGCCGATTCGGCTGTATGTGGCATTCTTATTAATGTTTTTGGACTTTACTTACTCCTTTATTAATAGCCGTTATAAAAAACAGTAAAATAGTGTGAAGCGTAAAGTAACAATGAGCGTAACGCTTAACAGCTTACGCTGCTTACGTGTCTTGCGCACCTTTCACTTCAGAAGCATCTTCGTTTGAGTGAACTCCAGTCTTATGAGATGACAATTTTCTAGTAAGTATGAGTTCGTCATAATATGAAAGTGCTGAAACAACTGGTACTTACCAAAAATGCCTAATTAGTTACACAACAGATGCATATAATGCAGGTTGCATCTGCGTATGTATTTGCATAATTATGCATTTGCATATTTGGACCATCCTCGGCACTAATTGCGTATTTTTACATTTATTACATTTTTCAGTGTAATAAATGATAATTAGACTGATTTTATTGTAGCATAAGAATATGTATCCGCGTTCGAGAAATAAATGACTGCTTGTTTGTGACAATGAACAGAAAACAGTATACGATAAGTATTTATTATATAATACAAGCCTTTCCCCGTGGCTTCGCACGCCTTGAAGCCTTTCAATAAATATCAATAAACTTTACAATCAAATAGAACTGCAATAGACTTCCAACATCGACCACAATATTCTGTTAACAATTCTAAAGATTTTTTTTTAAATAGTGTCCTATGTCATTTCTAATACCTCTAACAATATGTGTACAGAGTTTATTAATGATCGGTTAAGTAGTTTTGCGGTGAAAACGTAACAAACAAACTCACAATCACATTAATAACATTAGTAGGATTTTATAATAAGTTAACGTTATATAATAAGTGGCGAGTGGCAGCCCTACCTAGTCGCATCTAATTGCACATCTTACTTGTGGAAAGGTTTAGTTATGTGCTAACTACTGAGTCTTTATTAAATCATTTATTTTATAGTGTAAGAGGTAGTGCCACACTGCATGCTTGCATGCAGTCGAATTGGGCCGGCACGACCGGGGAGGTACCTCTCGCTTACACGAGACTGGCGTAAAGTGACAGCTGTGCTGTCGCGTTTCGTGCGGTGTGTAAGTAGCCGGTGGCCCATGGAGGTGGGAGGAGAAAGGAGGGCAGCGCATCTGTGTAGCCTCTATGCGGATGTTTGTGGGCGTCGGTAGTCATGAAAATGGCTCCGGCTGCTCGTTTGCCCTCCTATATCATAAAAAAAAAAAAAAATAGTGTAGGAGGACAAACAAAAGATCAGTCCATTTCATTAGGTGACTATTGACACACATACATCTACGTATGCTATATGCATAAGCGATGCCCTCTTTTAACCTGCCAAAGGCCACCGGCTACTCACATTTTGGGTCAATTCACACCAAAAGCGCGGCGAAGGGCAGCGAAGCGGAGCGCAGTTTATGTGTCATATGAATTTCAAATTTATAATAATTACTATAATACTTGTTATCGCATGAGAAACTCGAACGAGTCGCGCGGATTCCCGCGAAGTAGCGCGTCTCGTTCGAGAATGCGCGAGAAGTCGCTGGAATGCTCCAGAAGTCGCGAGAATTCGATAATAAGTACTATAGTAATTATTATAAAGTTGAAATTCATATGACACATAAACTGCGCTCCGCTTCGCTGCTCTTCGCCGCGCTTTTGGTGTGAATTGACCCTTACTCCAAATGTAACATCATAGTGAAGAGTCGTCACCCTTAACGCAGTATTAAAAGATCGGTATTTCCTCGATCGTGCCGGACGATTTTGGCTGCAACGCAGCAAGGCTGGTTCAAAATAAGTTCATCTAATAATATG
>LUGF01030757.1:159277-169946 GCA_001625245.1 Calycopis cecrops
TGAGAATTCGATAATAAGTACTATAGTAATGAAAATAAAGTTGAAATTCATATGACACATAAACTGCGCTCCGCTTCGCTGTCCTTCGCCGCTCTTTTGGTGTGAATTGACCATTACTCCGAATGTGACATCATAGTGAAGAGTCGTCACCCTTAACGCAGTATTAAAAGATCGGTATTTCCTCGATCGTGTCGGACGATTTTGGCTGGAACGCAGCAAAGCTGGTTCAAAATAAGTTCATCTAATAATATGACAATATAATCATCTCATTATAACCTGAACTCAACTGGTTTTTGTCTGTAAGAGATAATAATTTTGTTCAACTGTCTGACGTAATGAGAAATAATTGATGTAACAAAAATTACATTCAGCTGTTGGCATTTAGGGTTGCCGACCATGCATTAAAAAATTGGAATTTCAAGAAAAAGAACCGGAACCAGAACAATACAAATAAAATTTATAAATAAAACAAATTAATGTGAATGAGTCACATTTACAATATAAGAGATATGACAAAGGACATAGGACACTTTTATTAAAAAAAATATCTGATGTGGAGAAAAAAAAACAAAAATTTAAAATATTTTATACGAATACTTTTACCAAAACTCAGAACTCTAAACTCTAACTATAAAACTACTTAAGACATGTGACACACAAAATGAAATCTAGAAAATAAATTTGTCCTAGAAGGTGACTGGATTCTAGGACATAGTAGTAAGTAGATACGATACATAGTAGATACGACTTAGGCATCTTCAAGAAAAGAGCATTCTTCTTTCTTAAAGGTCGGCAGCGCGTCTGCATGACAACTAGTTTTGCGGATGCCTATGGGCAGCGGTAGTCACTAAACACCTTCTCGTTTGCCCCCTATATCATAAAAAAAGTATAGTAGTGTCCTGAGATTAGAAAAGGGATTTGTCCTAGGAGGTGATGATTATTGACATCCATGGACATCCTCATAATTAGATACTGTGCCTCATAATTACGTGTTACCCTGATTCCTTCCCTTCATTGTACCACCGGAAATTTACTAACAACAAGAAACGCGACAACGCAGCCGCCATTTCACGTCGCTATCGCGTGCACGAGAGGTACTTCCCCGGTCGTGCCGGCGCATTGGCTGCTTTGCATCATTGAGCATAGCACTACCTCACGTTAATGTTACGTCGAATTTTGATAAAAAAAATTTGTAAGAGGTAGTGCCACGCTGCATGCTTGCATGCAACCGAATTGGGCCGGCACGACCGGGGAGTTACCTCTCGCTTACACGAGACCGGCGTGAAGTGACAGCTGTGCTGTCGCGTTTCGTGCGGTGTGTAAGTAGCCGGTGGCCCATGGAGGTGGGAGGAGAAAGGGGGGCAGCGCATCTGTATAGTCTATATGCCGATGTCTATGGGCGTCGGTAGTCATGAAAATGGCTACAACTGCTCGTTTGCCCCCCTATACCATAAAAAAAAAAAAAATAGCTTAATAAAAATAAATAAGTACGATAAATAATTAATATTACCAAACAAATTTTCATTTATGTTACTCATGATCACTTAGAACATTTTTGTTGCCTAGGTTTTAGTAGAAAATCAGTCAGATCATCTGATTTCTTACCATCAGATGATAGTAAGAGAGATCCACTTTCAATGACATAAAGATCAAAGGGTTATACACATGCGCTGCTCTTCTCTACCAATCCTGTTGTCCACTCTCTCGTATTGCACAAAACGAGAGAACATATCTTCATAACCGAAGAATGTATAACACAGCTATCTTAACGACCGTAGGATGTACATTACCAAAAACCGCTGCAATGTGGCAATCTTACACTTGTTTATCATCTATTTGGACAACTATTATCAGATTATTACACACACAACCTAGTTCGAGAAGCAAATACAAATTGAAGAGGAAATCGATAATGGCCATGTTATAACCGTCATCAATCGTAAAAATGTGTATATGGACGTGCAACGGTTGTGTAACTCATATTAATTTCGTTTTTTTTTTAAATTATGTTGTATGTCATAACTTAAAAATAATTGCCACATATATAAATAACAATTTAAGTGTTTTATTGTACAGTTTTGAGTCTATTTAAAAGATCTTTTGGGGTTAAATGACGTTTGGACAATGCATTTCGAAATGAAATTCCACATACAAATTTCGCAAATTGAAAATAGGCTAATGCTCTCCAAAAAACCGAGATGAGGGTATATTACAAATGTCATGTAACGCAACCGAATTGTTTAGACCCGTTTGCGCAATGTTTGGTAACTTTTACTTGTTTTATGTGATGCTTTATTATGCAAGGGAGGTCACTATGGGCCATTGCGTAACGAAACTCCAGAGAAAATACTTTCTACGCCGTATGTTAATGTGGTTTACATGTTTCTTTCTATTTGCAGATAGAAATCGATTTGTGTGAATCGATTTTTAGTGACGCTCTTTAAAATTCGAAATTTGAATTTATGATTCGGAATCTCGAGGATTTCTAATTTGGAAAATATTGGTTTCTATAGATTTTAGAATAAGCAAACTGATTTAGAAATTACATTCTCCCTCTCTTAATTTGAAATTTTAATGATTTTAAAATTAATATATTTTGATTTTAGTATTTTAAATCGTCCTTTTAGCTATTATGATTTAGTAATAATAATACTTAATAGAACAATTTAAAATACCTATAGACTATAGTTAGTCATATATAATATAGTTTAGTGACTTTTGCTTTGGATGTGAAATCAAAAATAAAATTTTGTTTATCGTATTTTTATGCAAAAAAGACATTATAATACAACTAATATTAGACATTAAAATTACTATTTACATAAATACATTTAGGCACCGTTTTTTTCTCTACTTAAAATTAGTTACGTCGCCGGCGAGGGGTATCACAATTGCACGCGTCTAGTAGGGGCCACCGGAGTGGCCGGGGGGTCCGTACGAGGAGCTGACTCCCGACGATCCGTGACCTCCAATGCCTGAGCTGATGCTGCCTCCTGAGATGCCGTGGCCGCCTCCGATGCCGCCTCCGATGCTACCTCCAGAGATGCCACCACCGATGCTGCCACCGGACAGACCACCGCCAATGCTGCCACCAGAGAGCCCACCGCCGATACCACCGCCGATACCACCGATTCCACCGCCAATACCACCACCGATGGAGCCACCTTCCTTCTGGGTCTTGTACTTGATGAAGTAGACCTCGGGCTTTGAGGGTTGGGTTGGGGCAGCTGTGGGGATGGTGATGTCGGGCTGGTCGTCGGGTTTCTTGACAAGCACGTAGACCAGGGTCTTCTCCTCGTTCTGGGCCTGAGCGGGGATGATGGGGGCGATCGGCGCGGGGGGAGCTGGCGCCTTGATGAAGATAATCTTGTAGTGCTTCTGGGGCACTCCACCGCCGGAGATCACTTGTGGGCGCTGTTCTTCAGGTTCTGGGGGTGGGACGTGCACGTAGATGTGCTTCTGCACGATGGGAGCTCCACCGAAGCCGCCTCCGAATCCACCGGAGAATCCGCCGGACGAGAATCCGCCGGATGAAATTCCGCCGGATGAGAATCCGCCGGATGAAATTCCACCTCCGATGCCGCTGACTCCGAAGCTGCTGGAGCTCAGACCTCCGGAGGAGAAGCCTCCGTGTCCGCCTCCGATGCCTCCGCCGATGCCTCCGCCGATGCCGCCTCCGAAGCTGCCATGGCCGCCTCCGATGCCTCCGCCGATGCCGCCACCTCCGGGTGCGTTATAACTGTATCCCGCCTCGGGTCTCGCCGAGCCGAGGGCCGCGACGGCAGCTAATACCTACGACAAACACAAAATGAAATTAAAAAAAAAAGGAATTCCAACCAGTTCAAATCACCTACATTCCACGTTTAAAAAGATCGAATTCACAACAATTTTAACATTCCAAATTCAATAAATTCCAAATCTCGAATTTAAAATTCCAAATTCAAAACGAATTCCTAATTCGAACACAAATTTTTAACGAGAACGCCGCTCATCACTAGTGACTTCCATTATTGGGCGATTGTAATCGATGCTATACATTATCACACACATCGAGCACTGAGTCACAATCGAATAAGGAAGCACACGGCGGCGGGTCACATAGGTCACAACACTTTCACTCCACATGTACCTACCAAGAACGCTTTCATGTTGTCTCACGGAGGTCTGGTGGTTGTATGATGCTCTGTACCTCTGTCTTGTGGCTTTTATACAGACGGGCCGCAGACGCCTCTCTCCCTGGCTCTTCCTAAGATTCGGCCTTCAGGCCATACGAGAATTATGATTTTAATGACATCCGAATTCACCTTTGGTGAAAACAATGTGGATCTGCAACGGATCGAACTTTCACGGTTTGGTTTTTGATAAATACGTACGTTGTATTTGTAAAAAGCTATGTGCTCACTTTCTTAAATACTACGCGTTAAGTATATGCGAAAAAATCGTGATTTCGCATATTATTAGTTCCGTCATATAATTTTTAATATGTGAACAAAATAACAAACATTTAGGCAACACATTTGAGATTCATTTTAAATTTTATCCGCTTTAAAAGTGTTGTAATAATTTCATCATAATTCCGTTCGAAAAATATGAAGACAGTCATCACTTAGGTTTAGGTTTAAAGAATATTACCCAAGAATGTACATTCACTTAAAATGAGTTACATGTACATTTTTTCATATTAAGCTAAACCTTTCTGGCGTCTGCGCACTTGCAATAAATACATTCTCAATATATTTGAGCGATAGATTTATAAATCAAATATAATAAATAGCAAGTAATTTGTATATTTGGTAGAAAAAAGCTGCTCTTCTTGGTACAGCTGCATAAGTTTCGATCCCGTGGAAATCCCACCGATTCCCAGTTACAGACGAAAATTTACTGGAAAGGGTGATTCCCATTGGAATATACTTTACATTCTATTGTCAGATCTGTCGACTGTACACCATTAATTAGGAAGAAATTGGTCAAGCCGCCGAGGAGTTCGTCAACAACGGTGGAACAAGTTTTTTATATAGGTAGGTTTTATGTACAAATTATACGAAGGTACAAATAAATCGTACTTTAGACATTAGAACGTAATTTAAAATAATAAGTAAGTTATAAATGTGAAGTGTAAACTAATACTTAAATGATTATTAATGATTTAATGATGATTACATTTAGATTTTTGCAACTTTTTTACTCGTAATAGGCAATCAAATCTACATGCATAAATATTTGTATCTACTTATCTTATTCTTCTCTTTTACTATAATTACTACCTACTCATTTCTTTACTACTAGGTACTATTACAGTATATTGAATGCCTCGTGGTGTAGAAGTAAGTGTGGTCCTGGGTTTTAATTAAAAAAGCAAAATTAGAAAAAAAAGTGTTATTGAGATTTTTCAATTTCTAATAATAGCCCGGTGTCAGGAAGTTAGGAGTTATCAGTAAGCCATAGTGCTTCAAAGGGCTCGCTCAGCCGTCGGTCCTGCATCTGATTTCTCTCCGGTCGTGTCGGACTGCCGTTCCATCGGAATATGAGAATGAGGTAGCAAAGAGTGCAATAAATTGTCTTGTTACTATATCCTAAACAGTTGGCTTATCTCTCTAATCTCTATAGAGGACCGCTGTAGCCAAAACTCTAGAAATACATTATTATTATACTACTAATATTATAAATGCGAAAGTTTGTATGTTTGTATGTATGTTTGTTTGTTTGTTTGTTACTCCTTAACGCAACCACTGCTGAACCGATTTTAATGAAATAGCACACACATAGAGGGTAACTTGGATTAAAACATCGGACAGTTTTTATCCAGAAAAAATGATCCTATGGGATGCTTTGGGATGATTTTCTATTTTCCACGGGATGGAAATTTGCGCGCGTGAAACCGCGGGCGCTAGTTAGACTATATAGATAATTATTCTCATGTTGAATAAAATATCTATCATAAATTAGCAATTTTATCCTTTCTCTTATCCTTATCTCTTTTATATTGTATGAACGATCTAAGGCTAAGTATATCCTTAGAGACATAAAAAGCTATAAACTTTAAATATCGAGATTAGAGCATAAAAAGAAAAGTATTTTTAAATATGGCTAAAATTCTTCAAATTCTCAAATTTCTTTGCGTTTTATCTTTGTGTCATCGGTTGTATAAATTAATATAAATTTGAAAACACATCGATAATTTATTTTAAAATGGTCTATTGGTGTATAACAGGTTGGCTGTAACGTAGGTCTTCAATTTTTATCTTCAGCTGGTGAAACGTTTTAGTAAGAGGTAGTGCCACACTGCATGCATGCATGTGGCCGAAATGGGCCGGCACGACCGGGGAGGCAACACTCGCTTACACGTTATCGGCGTAAAGTGACAGCTGTGTCACGTTTCGTGCGGTGTAAGTAGCCGGTGGCCCGTGGCGGGCGGAGGAGGAAGGAGGGCAACGCATCTGCATATGTCTTTGCGGATGTCTATGGGCGTCGGTGGTCATTAAAATAGTTCCGACTGCTCGTTTACTAATCTTTAGTATCAAAAAAAACATATTAATATTATAATTTTGCTATATAGTATTCTGCTAAGACGCAAACAGTCTCCAATATGCATAGGTCAATATCAACATTACTTCCTTTTTCACCATCTCGGGCACACAATTTTTAGAAATCCTACCACAGCCTTATGGTTATAGGTATACCAAATTACTGTGACGACGGTGCTATCGTCTTCTCGGGGCGTAGCTCACTCTTGCGGCACCAACTCAACTGATCTAACTATTCTAATCGAAACTATCTCATCTGGGTTAAAGGATTTGAAATATAACAACTTGGAAATATTAATGTTCCATTTATTATGTATATTGTTTCATGAATACATTTCCTTTCTTATTATAAAAGACCTAGCTAACACATATTCTCCATTCGCAACTATTCCATCTTATATTCAGAGAGATTCTGTCTCAAGATCTTATCTCAAATCATATTTTTTTTTTCTCTGTCAAAAAGGACAATCCTCAAATTGTTCTTTTTTCTTTTAAATTCAAATTGATATGTTTTTTATTAAAAACATATCAATCGTAGAGGTTCCATTCGTCCTGCGTATGGAGTTTCTACACTACATTACCAACCAATTTACTTAAACGCCATTTTTAATTGAACTTCGATTGTCAGATGTGAAATTACCGGATGAAGCAATTCTCAAAAGCGCATTCGTAATAAATAGCGGTGTGTAGAAGTGATCGTCATTCTCCGATGATCACGTGGAGATGAAGGCCGTGTGTGGTCAGCGGGGTCATTGTCGCATTGCAGCCGGATCGGGTCGGCACGAGCGGGTAGCTCTCGCTCTCACAATACCGGCGTAAGTGATGGTTTTGCTGTCGCGCTTCTATGGACGTTATCTAGGATGTGTTGTGGGAAGGCCTTATTTAACCACTGTTTGGCAATGTTTATGGACAGTCAGCTAAATAAAGGACAATATGGAATTGTACTATTTTGCTGACTGTCCATATCTCACAGTATACGGATACTGGGAGATAGTGCGAGAAATAGAGTGATAAAACGAGAATAGCTGGGATCCCATACACGGAGAATCGAGAACAACTTGTGCATCGTATCTCACATTATCTCACACTATCTCACAGTATCCGTATACTGTGAGATAGTGGGAGATGATGTGAGATACGTTACACAAGTATACGGATACTGTGAGATAGTGTGGGATAATGTGAGATACGTTACACAAGTTGTTCTCGATTCTCCGTGTATGGGATTCAGCTATTCTCGCTTTGATCCCAAGTCAGGTGTTCTATTACCATACATTACACACTTGTGACGTCACAGGCGCCGACTGCTCACATCGCCTCAATATCACGACTCTATCAGCATACAGCTGCATATGACGTCAGCGGTCGCCGGTTCGAATCTTAATTATCTGCGCTAATTGAAAATGTTCACACGTAATTCGTGATGGTAATTCTAGTTAAGAGTTTTAACTGTTAACTGGTTAAGTTAACTTTTAATTTAATTTTATCCTAAGACAATTATTTTTCGGGGAGAAGCCGTTTTTATTTTTCCTTTTTCGCCGAGGCCAGCCTGTCGCTGGAGGGATCTTGTTGCCTGTAGACCCGGGACCCCCGAATTGTAGGAGCTGAAGGAACGCGCAGGAGTTTAGTCGGGATTGGACCCCTAAGTGTTGAGTCCGACAGCTCTAAAGGCCAGTCTAGGTATCATGCGTATTCCCCTGCGTCAGAAAAAAAGGTCAAATAGAATTTACGTGGGTGAAGCCGCGGGATGTAGCTAGTATAAATATAGATTGTACTATCTACTGGAGCCGCCCGCCTCCGGGCGCCGTAACAGACCCGTATCACGTGTATACTAGTTACAAGACGTAATAACGTATTATATTATTGAAATTGTATACCGTCTGCCTCGCTGAGTGAGTGGAGGTATCGGTAAAGTGCCGGGTTTGATTCTCTAACTTGGATAGATAGATAGATAAAGCTTTATTTGCAACCATACAGCACGATTACAGAACAACAATTTTGAAGAGAAATTGATAATACATAAAAAAAAAGAAAAAAAAGAAAAAACTTGCTATATTGTTGTTTTTTTTTTATGGTATAGTGGGGCAAACGAGCAGTTGTAGCCATTTTCATGACTACCGACGCCCATAGACATCTGCATAGAAGCTCTATAAATGCGCTGCCCTCCTTTCTCCTTCCACCTCCATGGGCCACCGGTTACTTATATACCGCACGAAACGCGACAGCTGTCATTTTACGCCGGTCTCGTGTTAGCGAGAGGTACCTCCCCAGTCGTGCCGACCCAATTCGGCTGCATGCAAACATGCAGTTTGGCACTAGCTCTTTCTATAGGTATGGCTATGTTATTGAAATCAGGTACCTATATGCTAGCTAAGTTAAGTTTCGGTAATGGATCATTAAGGGTCAACTCACACCTAAAGCGCGGCGAAGGGCAGCGAAGCGGAGCGCAGTTTATGTGTCATATGAATTTCAACTTTATAATAATTACTATAATACTTAATATCGCATGAGAAACTCGAACGAGACGCGCGGATTCCTGCGACTGCTCGAGAAGTCACTGGAATGCTCCAGAAGTCGCGAGAATTCGATACTACTATAGTAATGAAAATAAAGTTGAAATTCATATGACACTTAAACTGCGCTCCGCTTCGCTGCCCTCGCCGCGCTTTTGGTGTGAGTTGACCCTAAGTCCAGGGTTCGATTCCTGAACTGCTTAAGATGTATATACGTCGGCCACTTTCGTCCCTTCCCCCATTAGGCCACAAGCGCACACATAAGCTGATGTAACTTACATGTGTTTGTATTATTGCAATATCTTTGTCCCTGTATGCCACAAAACATTGCCTGTTCTATTGATGATGATGCACTAAACGGAACCCATAACATAAAAGCCATAAAATTACCGAATCTTCCGCAGCCATGATGTAACATCCCATAACACCGCAGTTATGTTATTGGTCGTACATCAAAACCGTGACCTTATGGGGGACGATCGAAAGCCACAAACCACATAAGCATCTTGTTATGACGTGGAAGCCGCTGAGGTCTAATTCTTTATCCGTTGCTTTAGAAAGTTTTTTTATAATATTAGGGCAAACGAGCAGTTCGAGCCATTTTATGACCGCCGTACCATAGACATACATACAGGTTATTTAGATGTGTTGCCCTGCTACAAAATCATCAAAATAACGGTCAAGTACGAACTTGTCCGTTATTTTGATTTGTTTATATTACGAGTCTTTCTATGCTAGCGAATGATAAAGTATCTAAGAAACCTTTAATTGGCATAAAATGGCGTTTCATACGTGAATAAATAATATTATTACGAATAATATAATTAGTGAACACGACCGAGGAGGTAACTCTCTCTTACACGATAGTGGCGTGAAGTGACAGTTGTGTCGCGTTTTGTGCGGTGAGTCTCCAGTGGCCCATGGTGGAGAGGAGGTAGGATCTGATCAACTTGTACGTGAGTGTCTAAGGGCGTCGGTAGGTACTCGGTAGTCATGAAAATGTCTGCTGGTTTGCCACCACGGAATATATCTATTCCGTGTTTGCCACCATATTAACTAATACAATCTCTTTTTTAAAGAATATGAAGATTGTGTTGGGTTATTTGTAAAACACCAGCAACCACTTAGATATACAGGGTTGATGGAAGCGAGAGGCATTAAATGAAACCACATATTTAGTGTATCATTTCCAGGCTACACAACAAAAATCAGAGCTATTAGTCTGATTAATGTGACTGTTGTTGTTTTTTGTAAATACAATTATTATTGTAATAGCTAGTTCTGTAAATTGTATATATATATTTTTCTTGTATTCCCTTGACCATTTTTAATTATTATTATAATTTTCCTGATTATAAATTTCATGCACATTTCTTTTATAATTTAATTGTTTCTTTGCTTTTTAGTTTTTAATTCAATTTAATTTTATATATTATATTTGCCTTAAGTTACTTTTTTTATCACTATAATGTATTGCAAGCTGAGTTTATCTGTAAGTAATTGTTACATGTTGGCTTTTTTTTTTTTTGTGTATGTATTTTCTTAAATTGTGTTACATGTATTCAATTGTAGATGAACCTAAATAAATAAATAAATAAATAAATAAATTAATGACTACTTACTAGCCTTGTG
>LUGF01030757.1:172599-189706 GCA_001625245.1 Calycopis cecrops
ATATTATTGAAATTGTATACCGTCTTCCTCGCTGAGTGGTGGTATCGGTAAAGTGCCGGGTTTGATTCTCTAACTTAGATAGATAGATAGATAAAGCTTTATTTGCAACCATACAGCACGATGACAGAACAACAATTTTGAAGAGAAATTGATAATACATGAAAAAAAAGAAAAAAAAAAAAAAAAGAAAAAACTTGCTATATTGTTGTTTTTTTTTATGGTATAGTGGGGCAAACGAGCAGTTGTAGCCATTTTCATGACTACCGACGCCCATAGACATCTGCATAGAAGCTCTATAAATGCGCTGCCCTCCTTTCTCCTCCCACCTCCATGGGCCACCGGTTACTTATATACCGCACGCAACGCGACAGCTGTCATTTTACGCCGGTCTCGTGTTAGCGAGAGGTACCTCCCTAGTCGTGCCAACCCAATTGGGCTGCATGCAAACATGCAGGTTGGCACTAGCTCTTTCTATAGGTATGGCTATGTTATTGAAATCAGGTACCTATATGCTAGCTAAGTTAAGTTTCGGTAATGTATCATTAAGGGTCAATTCACACCTAAAGCGCGGCGAAGGGCAGCGAAGCGGAACGCAGTTTATGTGTCATATGAATTTCAACTTTATAATAATTGCTATAATACTTAATATCGCATGAGAAACTCGAACGAGACGCGCGGATTTCCGCGACTGCTCGAGAAGTCGCTGGAATTCGATAATAAGTACTATAGCAATGAAAATAAAGTTGAAATTCATATGACACATAAACTGCGCTCCGCTTCGCTGCCCTTCGCCGCGCTTTTGGTGTGAGTTGACCCTAAGTCCAGGGTTCGATTCCTGAACTGCTTAAGATGTATATACGTCGGCCACTT
The DNA here is from genome assembly GCA_001625245.1 of Calycopis cecrops. Lineage (NCBI taxonomy): Eukaryota > Metazoa > Arthropoda > Insecta > Lepidoptera > Lycaenidae > Calycopis > Calycopis cecrops. The sequence continues at coordinate 173,470 of LUGF01030757.1, forward strand.
TCGCCCCTTCCCCCATTAGGCCACAAGCGCACACATAAGCTGATGTATGTTATATATGTGTTTGTATTTTTGCAATATCTTTGTCCCAGTATGCCACAAAACATTGCCTGTTCTATTGATGATGATGTATTAAACGGAACCCATAACATAAAAGCCATAAAATTACCGAATCTTCCGCAGCCATGATGTAACATCCCATAACACCGCAGTTATGTTATTGGTCGTACATCAAAACCGTGACCTTATGGGGGACGATCGAAAGCCACATAAGCATCTTGTTATGACGTGGAAGCCGCTGAGGTCTAATTCTTTATCCGTTGCTTTAGAAAGTTTTTTAATAATATTAGGGCAAACGAGCAGTTCGAGCCATTTTATGACCGCCGTACCATAGACATACATAGGTACAGGTTATTTAGATGTGTTGCCCTGCTACAAAATCATCAAAATAACGGTCAAGTACGAACTTGTCCGTTATTTTGATTTGTTTATATTACGAGTCTTTCTATGTTAACGAATGATAAAGTATCTAAGAAACCTTTGGCATAAAATGGCGTTTCATACGTGAATAAATAATATTATTACGAATAATATAATTAGTGAACACGACCGGGGAGGTAACTCTCGCTTACACGATAGTGGCGTGAAGTGACAGTTGTGTCGCGTTTCGTGCGGTGTGTCTCCAGTGGCCCATGGAGGAGAGGAGGTAGGATCTGATCAACTTGTATGTGAGTGTCTATGGGCGTTGGTAGATACTCGGTAGTCATGAAAATGTCTGCCGGTTTGCCACCATATTAACTAATACAATCTCTTTTTTAAAGAATATGAAGATTGTGTTGGGTTATTTGTAAAACACCAGCAACCACTTAGATATACAAGGTTGATGGAAGCGAGAGGCATTAAATGAAACCACATATTTAGTGTTTATTTTTCAGGCTACACAACAAAAATCAGAGCAATCGGAGCAATAGTTTAGCCACCGGAATTTTTTAATGTTTTTTCCCACGTCGAAGCTGATCGAGCGCCCTTAGTCAGTCGGGGTCATTCACCCCGCGCGAGGTGTAGCCGCCCGGTAAAAAGCATGATTACATTTTTTCGCTATTTAACTTGTTTGAAAAAGTATTTTCGTATACTTGTGTAAACTTTTTTTAATAGTTTCGGATTAACTGTAGCCACTTATAGTTAGGGGATATAATCCCGGAGTCCTGGCCTGTTTACAGTTCCGTCAGGATTAATTTTTTTGAATTAATTTTATTAATTAATTTTCCCGGGATTTTCGGGATCAATAAATTAATTTATTTAAAATATATATATATTTTTGTGTTAATAATGTTAATTTAGGTAATCAAACATCGAATTTATTTTCGTACCCCAATAAAACATAAAAAAACAGATTATTTCGTAAAACGAACGATTAAATCCTAAGAAGGTTGTACGAGACAAAGCCAAGTCATCCTATTCCGAATATAAGCAAATATTAATATAATTAAGACTGATTAATGACTGATTACTAGCCTAGTTACGCTTATTTACTAGCCATGTTGATTTTTTATATTTTAATTAGTTTATTTTTTTGTTTAAAAGAGAGAACTTGTTGTTAAAATTTTTTTAATTTCTTAATTTTAACTAATTAAAATACTACGAGAAATAAGTCTGACTAATTACTATATTATTATAAATATGACTGATTAATGACTACTTAATAGCCTTGTGTTACGCCTATTTACTAACCAAATACTTTTTTTTTAAATTTAATTAGTTAATTTTTTGTTTAAAAGAGAAAACGTTTTGTTACTTTTTTTCAATTTCTTACTTTTACATAATTAAAATACTATTAGAAATAAGTCTGACGAATTACTATGAAGGGTTAGGAACTTTTAAATTAGGAAGTTTTCTGTAAGCGTGGCTGACGACTCAAGCGCTTCTAAAAGCAAGTGATTAGAATTATAAGTGCCACTATAATGTGACTAATAGTTTTAAATGTAACCATTATAGTAACTGTTAAGCTACCGAAACGTAGAACTTATAAAATTATTAAATAACCGCGACAAAATAATGTTTAAGTTGTTTTATATAATAAGTAAGAAATATTCGCGTAACCTTTACAACTTATTTGTTTAAATTAGGAAGTTTTCTGCGAGCGTAGCTGATGACTCGCTTTGAGAAGCAAGTGATTAGAATTTTAAGTGCCGGCACAAAGCAGCTAGTAGTTTCTAGAAAATTCTAGACTCTCAATTCCATTTTCTTCTCTTTATTGCGTCATTCGCATACTTGTATTTGTAAGAGGCAGTGCCACACTGCATGCCTGCATGCAGCCGAATTGGGCTGGCACGACCGGGGAGGTACCTCTCGCTTACACGAAACCGGCGTGAAGTGACAGCTGTGCTGTCGCGTTTCGTGCGGTGTGTAAGTAGCCGGTGGCCCATGGAGGTGGGAGGAGAAAGGGGGGCAGCGCATACGTATATTCTCTATGCAGATGTCAATGGGCATCGGTAGTCATGAAGATGGCTACAACTGCTCGTTTGCCCCCCTATACCATAAAAAAAAAAAACTTGTATTACGTCTCTTCACCGCTTCGCATTTTGAGTGTAATCGTTCATCTCGAGAAGGTTATACATAATGCATATAATGTTTTTTCACAATTTTGAGTAACGGGGCTAATCCGAAGGAGTTTCATACGGACGTGGCCTTGTGGGAGATCGACGTACTTAGTGTTTCGATAATGTTACCACACCATTAAGATTACAGTAAGTATCTTTGAGTTACGTCATTTTTTTACAAAAATTAATGTCTGTATGTCCTTTACAGAATCGTAAACTATGCATTTACGTGATGATCTTTCGCAAAGTTGTTGTGCATGAGCCCAGGAAGGTTTCTGAGTTAGGGTTTTTAAATTTTCTTTTTGCTAAAGATATTATGATCAAATCTTTGCATTTGAATCTATAAACGACGTATAGATAAACTTTATTTTTTATATATATATTAAACATAGGTACCTACATATATTTTATATACTTATACATTTTTTTCTTAAACAACAAAATCAAAAGCAAAATCAAAATATTTTTATTCAAAATAGAATTTGAAAAATTGCTTTTTGAACGTCAAAAATTTTCATCTACCACCGGTTCAACCCTAGCCCTGTCCGGAGAAGAACCGGCGAAACAAACTCAGCGGGCCTCATTCATTTCTTCATTATACATTCTTGATTTATATACATTAAAAAAATATAATTTACATTTATTTTTGTATAGAAGTAGCCTGGGAGGAGGGTACTATTCCCAAGGTGTGGTATCTGTCATAAAATCTATTACTTTGTAATATCCCTTACCACACAAGCGTTCCTTGACTACTTTTTTAAATTTTTTTTTTTTTAGAGTTTTTGAACAATATAGATGATTCATTACCGCAACTAAGCAAGTAGATAATGTGAATGTAATTTTGTGTCCGTTTGAGGTCAGTTAGAACTTGAGAGAATGAAATTGTGAATTTAATCTGCCGAGCCACTTGCTGATGAATTATAACTGGACAAGGTTGTAGGTGTGTGAGGTAACCCATAACTTTGTTCAGGGATCATGGGTACAATAATTATCACAGGTAAAGTACCAATAGGACTTAGGTCTATATCTTAGGTCTTATAAAAATATAGATTCACCCACCCTATCGTAGCGTAGTAATATCAAAGTGATTTGTAATTGTTTGCTTGAGTGTGCCGAAATTCCGATGTTCCCGTAGGAATGAGCGATTTTACCGCAGTAAAAAGTGTTTTTGATGTTGACCACGCTTTGTATCTATACACCACAAAAAGTTTTATTCGATTTCGTCCAGTAGTTTCAGAGATTAGCCCGGACAAACAGACAAACAGATAAACTAAAAAATTAAAAAACATACTACTAGGTATATTAAACATCACACCCAAATAGTTTTTCGTTATATTCAATGTATAGGACACACGGATTTTACTGTTTTGTTATATGTATAGATCTGCAATCTACAACAGCTCAAAATCTTTCTCTTCGTTTTTTTTTATGGCATAGGGGGCAAACGAGCAGTCGGAGCCATTTTTTTTACGACTATCGACTCCCATAGAGGCTCTACAGATGCGCTGCCCTCTTTCCTACGTGGGCCACCGGATACTTACACAGCACACGACAGTACAGTTGTCACTTTACGCCGGTATCGTACAAGTAGAACCTCCCCGGTCGTGCCGGCGCAATTCCACTGCATGCGTGTGCTCTCACTAAGTCCTATCTTCTAATACACAGATCTGTTACGTTTCAAACTGAACGTATTTGGCGTTCATTAACATGGCTCCGCTTTCCAAAACCTTTCTATTCCTGTATTGTCCTGTCCGTTTCACCTAGATCTAGGTCTTATCTTCAGGTTTTGTTTATGTCCTGTGTTGATGTAACATTGTCAACTTTCGCTGGACCGTCAATTGCCACGAAACACCATTAAAGCCTACATGCTGGGACGATAAAAAATTAAAATTTATGTGTTTTGGCTACGCAGTACGGATACGTAATTATTTTTCGTACAATTTGTAAACTTGTTAAAAGCGTAAAGTGACAATTTCATTATTTTTATAGTATAGAGGGGGTGTGGGGAAGGGGGAGGGGGATAGCAGATGAGAAGTCGGTGCCCGAGATGACTACCGATACCCATGACTAAACAGATTGCCCTTCTTCCTCTTCTCACCTCCATGGGCCACTTTACACCTCCCGTAACGCTATAGCACGGTTCTCACTACACACATCAGCGTGGCACTACCTCTTACTAAACTACATATTTTAAATAAAAGAAAACCTCCGTCCCAGTGCGGGATAGATATGAGTAGGGTTCGGTCGTCTTGGTATTCATTGAAGATCTGTGTCAGGCGGTGGACCGATGGGTGACCAAGGGTGATGATGAAGCAGATTATCCTTGTGTGTGTGTATGTATATGTATACATGTAATACATTTAATTGTCTATTCAAAGTAACTAGGTGTAACATTTTTTTTTTATTTCGGACAAAATGTTGTCAATTTTAACATAAGTATAATTATTGATGAACTGATTTGTTTTCTTTAAAAAATATTCCTAATTTGGCTAACATGATCGGGGAGCTGTGTGAGTTTCCGGTGGTCCAATAATTACAAGATACATACATTTTTTCATACACACATCACATCATACATTTTTCGCGGAACCCAAAACACATTACCATGGACACGGTGTCGCCCACGCCTCACGCGCGGTAATTCACATTTCCGCAGTCGGGCACGCCGCGTCACTTACGTAATGGTGAAAGAAATGCTAACCTTTGGAGTGCTCTCGTGCCGTTGGTATTTCGGGCCGCTCTCGTTACAACACGGACGCACTTATACTAGGAGTGTTGCAGATGTCTGGGACCAGGGGTTAGGCTGGGAACCTGACCCCACTGCACGGTCCCATCCTGGAGTAAAGGGTTGTCAAAGGAATGCCGGACAGTCCCTAAGGAGCGAAAGGAGTCTGGCCTTATCACTTAGGCCAGCCTGTCGGGGCCCTGTTGCATTTAGATCCGGGGGGTTTAGTCGATAGGGGCGCACGTTACAGCGCCGAGGCCGACACAGGCCCGGTAGCTACCCAGGCTACCCGGCATCGTGCGTAAATGCATTCCCCTGCGTCACCAAAACAAAAAAATAAAAAAAAATAAAAAAAGGAGTGTTGCAGATGAATCAGGCCAGCAAGATCGGGGAAGTAACTCTGGCATGATACAGCCGCAAAGTGACCTTTAGTTGTGGTTTGCAAGTTTTTTAGAGGTATTTTCATGACAACCGTCGCCCATAGATATCCGCATAAAGGTTATACAGATACGGTGCTGTCTATCGTCCCGCCAGCTTCCAGGGGCCACCGGCTACTAACGCACCGTACAAAACACCAATTTTCGGTGGTAATGGTATAAAACAAGGTTCTACTTATCAGACAGACTGTTTAGACTAAATATTATTTTTTCTACTCTTGGTTATAGCAAACTAGCAATCGGCTTACATCTTCTATCTATACATATATATAAAACTCAAAAGTGACATAGCCATCTATCAACGCACAGCCCAAACCGCTGAACGGATCGGGATGAAAATTTACATGCAGGTAGATATTATGACGTAGGCATCCGCTAAGAAAGGATTTTTCAAAATTAATCCCCTAAGGGGGTGAAATAGGGTGTTGAAATTTATAACGGTTTTTTAGAAATTAAGCGCGGGTGAAACCGCGGGGCCCAGCTAGTTAGATATATTATTACTACAGACACCCATTAACATCCACACAAGCTGGAGATCTGCAGTTTTGCATGCCTTAAGCGCGAGCGTAGGTATGCTCTACTCTCGCCTAAAAATCAAAAACTGGGTTCGGTCAGAGTTTTATTTTAAATAAATAATAATATAGTGCTTAAAGTAGGTTGGCCTTCATACCACAATAAAAGAAAACATCAATGGTCATTTTTCTAAACAATAAACAGCAATCCAACCCACAATTTAGGTAAAAAAATTAATTTTTCAGAAAAAATTCTATGAAAAACATATAACATTCTCTCTGTAATCACCATAACTTTTGAAAAACATAACTAATCGATTTAAATTTTATTTCAATAGGTCCGTAAATCTATTGTGACGAACTGATTAGAAAACCATAACTCAATTATTATTCGTTTTATTGTAAAAAATCAAATGTGTACTGTTGAAACTAAAAAATTTACATCTTAGGCAGCCTAATATACAAATACAAAAAATATAAAACCCCTCAACAGTGACGTTTACTCTCAGAGTAAACGTCAAAAATGTGTCAACAGTGAGCTTTACTCTGAGAGTAAAGCCACTTGAGACTTTATTTTCACAACGTTAGAGTGTATAATTGAATAAATCGCGTTCGCGCACTTAAAACATTATGGTAAGAGACATTCTTTATGGTTAAGTTTTAATTGCGTCATTCATATAAGCTGCCAGCACAATTTTGTTAGTCTAACGTTTATTAATTTATGTTTACCAACGTTTCTCGACTAAAATTATGTAATTTATATTGGTAATAATCGCTTTTATCTGAAGCAGTTTTTATTTTTACATTATGATGTCTAATAAATATAATATAACTTATTTTCTTTAAGATTCAAGTTTACCATAAAACTATTTGAAAATTAAAAATAAAAAAAGCAATTTTTGGTGAAAAACGTATATGTTATCATGAGTATCTAATTTAAATAACATACGTATGACACGAGTGCTTAAGGCATGCACATTTGGTTTTACCAAATTTTTTTTCAACTATTCTATCCATGGGCTACAAATTGCATGGTTGTTGTTTACCTTAATCTATTCAAATCTTTAATGAAATGTTTAATATTTTTTATTTTCTCCTAAATTAAATAAATTATTATTTATCAGTTCATAGAGCTGCTATTTATATATTTGTCCTGCTTCATCTCCTTTGATTAACTTGTCTAATCAATGTGGATGAAGCAAGACAGATATATAAGGATTGTGGGTAGCTCTCTGTTCTTTCTTCTACTCCAACTGGCGTGAAAATATGTTGTTGGATTCATTGTTACATTCAAGGCACCTTTTGGCAACAATTCTTTGTTAAAATTACAATTTACACTATCATAAATTTTAACGTGAAAAAACACTTCAAATCATCAAACTTGGGAGCCTTTTTATTTTTCTTCGGCACAAAAAGAGAAAAGCAATTTTGAACCAATTAACGATGTGCCCTTTGAAGGTTTAAATAGATTTTGTCGATCACTTTACATTACGATCAGCTCTGGTAAGTGATTGACCAGTTCTGTGCTGCAAGTGAACAATTGTAGATCAGTTGTTAGCTCTGTTATTTTTTTTTTAATGTATGAGGGGGTAAACGAGCAGTCGGAGCCATTGACCATGACTACCGACGCCCATAGACATCGGCACAGAGGTTATACAGATGCGCTGCCCTCCCTTCTCCTCCCACCTCCTCCCACCGGCTACTACAACTATTTGCCCTCCCGAACACTAATATACGTCGTCATGCCCTTCAATGGGCCACCGTAAACTCACAAACCGCGAACATAGCAGCTGCATGAGTGAGAGGTACCTGTCGCATCTTTGCAGCATGGCACTACCTCAAACTAAGGTTCAATTTAAAAAGCAGTAAAATGTAAATGTATTGGTTTGAGTGTAACACGCGCACATCTGTGTGTGTGAATACTACGTGATACACGTAACATGCGCACACATTAGCCCGGATGTAAAAAATATTCTTATACACTACTTACACACACACATTATACCGGATGTAGAGAATATTCTTATACACTACTTACACACACACATTATACCGGATGTAGAGAATATTCTTATACACTACTTACACACACACATTAGAGTGGATGTAGAGAATATTCTTATACACTACTTACACACACACATTAGAGCGGATGTAGAGAATATTCTTATACACTACTTACACACACACATTAGAGCGGATGTAGAGAATATTCTTATACACTACTTACACACACACATTAGACCGGATGTAAAGAATATTCTTGTACTAGCTGATCGGGCAAGGCGTTGCTGTCAGCGCCGGATAAACTACTACTACGGATAAACTCTGGGGCCCGAGGCTTGGGGTTGAGAAGGAGGCCCTTTCATAGGTACAAAAATTATCTTAAGGCCCTTTAGCCTTACAGGGCCCCTGGAACCGGCGCTGGTTGCTGTGCATAAACAAAACAAACTGACTGTTAAAGAACTGGTCAGCAAGTCTGTCGTAGCTCAACTGTCTATGGAACGTGCTTAGCTGTCTGTTCGTCCGACAGGCTTCGTAATGAAACCATAAGGAAAAGAAATAAAGTATCTGATGTTACACAAAGAATATTCTCGCTGAAGTGGCCATGGTCTGCTCTCACGCTTAGACATGTGAACAGTGAAACCCTGATGGCGTCTAAGGGATCATAAAGACGAAATTGTCCCACCGCTATATTTATTGGTATTTTGGCCCACAACTGTATTTATTTGCATACTGACCCACCGCTTTATCAATTTGTATATTGACCCATCACTGTATTAATTTGAATATTGACCCACCGCTGTATTTATTGGTATTTTGTCCCACAACTGTATTTATTTGTATACTGACCCACCGCTTTATCAATTTGTATATTGACCGATCAGTGTATTAATTTGAATATTGACCCACCGCTGTATTTATTGGTATTTTGGCCCACAACTGTATTTATTTGTATACTGGCCCACCGCTTTATCAATTTGTATATTGAGCCATCACTGTATTAATTTGAATACTGACCCACTACTGTATTTAATTGTAAATCGACCTACCACTGTATTTATTTGTATACTGGCCCACTGCTTTATCAATTTGTATATTGACCCATCACTGTATTAATTTGAATACTGACCCACTACTGTATTTTTTGTAAATCGACCTACCACTGTATTTATTTGTATACTGGCCCACTGCTTTATCAATTTGTATATTGACCCATCACTGTATTATTTTGAATACTGACCCACTACTGTATTTAATTGTAAATCGACCTACCACTGTATTTATTTGTACACTGGCCCACTGCTTTATCAATTTGTATATTGACCCATCACTGTATTAATTTGAATACTGACCCACTACTGTATTTAATTTGTATATTGTTTGTGTATTTATAATATTTGTTTGTATATTGATCCACCGCTGTATTTCTATATGTGGCATAATACTTTCTTTCTTTTCTCTTCTTCCTTGTTACCTATGTACTGGACCTGAGGGATGGAGAACAAGCTGATGATGATGACGACAATGACCCACCGCAGTATTTATCAGTACATTTTCCTGGTGGCGAGTTTCACCACGTCTAGTACGTGAGAGCTTGTGTTTGGTTTTCAAATGCCATGCGCGTCATTTGTGAGCCCACGTGGTTATGATTGTACAGTCAGCCTCGTAAATACAATAAATATGTCCAAATATTATAATATATAATATCTGTCTTGGTCTAGCCTCATGGTAAGTACCGTAGGGACTTGTGTTACGGGTATTAGACAACGGAAATATATTTAATATGATTTATAAATTTAAGAAATGTTATATATTTAAGATTTTTATTAAAGAAATACATATAATACATAGATGTGGGATTCGAACCCGCGACCCCCAGCGCAACATGCTGCGCTTATCCGAGCCCCGTACCACTGCGCCAGTATTTTGTCATGATAAATAATGGAAATCTGTTTTTGATTTATGTCAGTAAAAACAAAAAAATTAAAAATGAAAGTTGTTGAAAAAAAATGACGATATTATGATGATACTTGATATTATATGTATGCATATTCATTAGCAGTTGCCGTTGTTCGGAAGGCAAGGCGCGGCCTTCGGGATACAATATACATGCGTCCAGTGCGTTTTATAAATAACATGTCGCGAAGTGATGGCTAGGCCGTGGCGTCTGCTGTTTAATAACTCCCAGTTGGTCCATTGCAGAAAAAGCAAACCAAATATTATATTATGACCCATGCTGATCCCATTTTGTTTAAAATTGTTAATTCGTAAGAATTTTATCACACTAATATTATAAATGCGAAAGTTTGTATGTTTGTTACTCCTTCGCGCAAAAAGTGCTGAACCGATTTTCATGAAATTTGGCACTACTTTAACTTGGATTGGAGTCACTTGGATTAACACATAGGATAGTTTTTATCTCAAAAAAATGTTCCTATGGGATGCCATGGGATAATTTTCTATTTGACACGGGATCGAAATTTACGCGGGTGAAACCGCGGGGCGCGTAATATAAGAAATAGCTTAGGTGACTTCCAGTTAAGATAGATTTCTTTATTTTACGGATCGTTAATATAGGTCCAGTAGTTTTAGTGGTCATTGGATACAAACAAACAAAAAAATCCTTTTTTATATCCCCTTTTTAATATTAGCGTGAATAAGATGTAGAACGAAAAAAATATGTTTTCATGTTGTCGACTGTACATTATATCATGGCGCCCATTATTTTTTGCCGTCGTATAATTGGGATCGAATGGTGCACCACGAGATGGTCGCGGCGCGCGATTGTTCGTTCAGATATCCACGGTGATACTGCGAGACCCGATTGAGAAACACTGGATGATTGATTTGGATAGCAGGTTGGACGAGGAGTTTGTCGTTTGAATTGCATTTACGTTGTTGTTTTTCATTTATAATTCTGGGGGTAAAAGAGATTCTTTATTTAGTATAATGGGGCAAGCGAGCAGACAGAGCCATTTTCGTGATATGCCCATAAATATCCGCATACATGTGTTGTGTCGGTGCTTGTCACGTTGCATCACTGAGTATGAATATTCAACCAAAATTTTTATTTTTCTGTTCCAGTTATTTTGTGTTTCATGTATTTTGTTATGTATGTATGTAGAGCGTTTAATATAAAGGCTGTCACACACTAAGCAGATGCAATAATATATATCTAAAACCTTCAATGTATATACTTGACGGTAAAATATAAGTTGTCTGCTTAGTGTGTGGTGGTCCTTGAGTTTACTTTAGAGATTAATACTTTTAAACATTCGCGTTGCGTGAATTTATGCAAACGGGGATTAACTCGAAACATACCGTTTTTTCTCCTGACGTTTCGACCGTTGCACCGACCGTGGTCACAGGATGACTGCTTTGCAACGTCAGGAGAAAAAACGGTATAGGTATTTCCCTTTAATCCCCGTTTGCATAAATTAAATAGTTTAGAGATATTGACGGATATGGGCTCAGCTACAGATATCTTACCGCATCTGCATAGTGTATGACAGCCATAAATTTGTTTATATTCTAATAATGTCGTAGATCATTTTTACTAAATGATCTTAAGTATCATGTGCTGTAACATGTTAGCTAGTCTCGAAAAAGATCGTCGCCTTAGCTGAAATCCAGCCGTAAGGACATTGTTATTATTAGATAATATTGCAGTAAGAGGTAGTGCCACGCAGCACTGCAGCCAAATCGTGCGGGCACGACCGGGGAGGTACCTCTCGTTTAGACGATACCAGTGCAAAATGACAGCTTTGCGGTCGCATGCGGTATGTAAGTAATCGGTGGCCCAAGCAGAGTGGAGCAGGGCATTGACGGCGGTAGTCATGAGAACGGCTCCGACTGCTCGTTTCCCTATATTATTAAAAACGTTTCCACATCAAAACTGCACCAAAATTAAAATACAATTCCGCGATCTTTTTCGAAATGCGACCTTGTACAGAAATATAATAGCCATTCAGAATCAATAACACAATATAGAGTTGCAAATTACGATAATATGTTGAAAACGCTAATTTTAATTAGTCGAATTTTCGATATGCGTAATCTATGACGACCATATTATGCAACATTATAGGAATCCAATAACATACCTTCTGCCGTTTTGCACACATGTCAAGAACATACAAACTTTCGCGTTTATCACAATGATATGGAATTAATAATATAAACAAGAGTGAAAGACAAGTGTGATAGTGGCGAGTGCCGTAGAGCAGGGTTTTTCAACCAGTTGTCAGCGGAGGCACGAAGCATTTGATAATTAAGGTGGAAAGAAAAAATAAATTACTAGACACATAAAATAGATTGAACTAGAGAGAGAGAGAGAAATAAACAAAGTCAGGTTTCACATTACTTAAGTAGTTTATAGGTTTTATTTGTTGCGTGCTAAGTATATGTTATATCGGTACTAATTACCTGCATGTAATACATGTAATAAAAATTATAATGTCGTTGTTTAATCAGGCAACCATATTATTAGGAGAGGCATGAAAATGTTCGCAAGTCGTTAGGGAGGCGCGACTTCAAGGTTGAGAAACCCTGCCGTAGAGCAAGGTGCTCTCCATAACTTGTTTTTTATGAAGTCCCAATCAATAAGTGATGACATGTATGTCAGGAAATGCCAACCAACCACCAATTTTGTAATGTCTACATTGATTGAATATTGATTGTCATTTGTTCTAATATCTGTATGGACCTTTGCAAAATATATGTTTATTTATTTATTTACATAGTTGCCACTAAAACTATGTATAATAAATACCTAGTTTTATATATATTGCAAAATCTAATCAAGAAGCTAAACTTACTGGTAATTCATGATTTTATCGAAACCAAGAACCATCTCGATATAGAATAATCTCGATTTTAAATAAACTGCAACTATAACTATCCTTACGGACGCTATGATGGTAAGAGGTAGTGCTACGCTATATTTTTTTTTAATTTTTTTTTATACTACGATGGTGGCAAAAAAAGCATACGGCCCACCTGATGGTACGTGGTTACCGTAGCCTATGGACGCTTGCAACACCAGGGGCATCACATGCGCATTGCCGACCCATATGCATGAATGCGGACGAATTGGGCCGGCACGACCGGGGAGGTACCTCTTGCATTACACTGCACCGGCGTAAAGTGACAGCTGTGCGTATCGTGTAATGCATTGAAACGCGACAGGCGTTTCATGTTGTGTCAGTAGTCTGCGGATGTCTATGGACGTCGGTCCTCAATAGTCGCCGACTGCTCATTTGCCACTTTAAAAAAGAAAACTCGTTAAAGTGCTAGTCTCCTTTTTTAAAGAAAACTTGTTAAACTGCTAGTCCCTTTTTTAAAAGAAAAGTCGTTAAACTGGTAGTCCCTTTTTTAAAAGAAAAGTCGTTAAACTGGTAGTCCTTTTTTTAAAAGAAAAGTCGTTAAACTGGTAGTCCTTTTTTTAAAAGAAAACTCGTTAAACTGCTAATCCCTTTTTTAAAAGAAAACTCGTCAAGCTGCTAGTCCCTTTTTTAAAAGAAAACTTGTTAACTGCTAGTCCCTTGTAAATCGACCTAGTATCCTTAACTTGGGACCTCGACCTGCAAAGGACCCTAATAGCCCATCTGAATAAATGATTTTGACTTTGACATTGGCTTTTGAAACTGGTTTCGAGCACTCAGCTCTCAAGGTGTCTCTTTCATAAAACCTTTTAATTTTAATGTGGGTTGTCTCACAAATTGTATATTAAAGATTCAAAAATATTTTTATTTTGCCGAATTTTGCCGACACGACGGCACACGGAGGTACCTCTCGCTTACACCAGATTGGTGTAAAGTGACAGCTGTGCTGTCGCGTTTCGTGCAGCGTGTAAGTATCCGGTGGCCCATGGAGGTAGAAGGAGAAGGGATGGCAGCGCATCTGTAATGCCTCTATGCGGATGTCTATGGGCGTCGGAAGTCATGAAAATGACTTGGACTGCTCGTTTGCCCCCTGAACCATAAAAATGCCATATATAGTAATTTACGAATATATAATTATAGGTATTATTATCTGTTAACACTAAATGCTCTCAGCAAGTTTTTTACTATAACTGCACTGAGCACTGATACTAAGGAGATACTAAGGACTATCTCCTCAGTATCAGTGCTCTATCTCCTACCATAATAGAGTCTATTAACAAATAAATGTACAAACTACGATTTTCACTAATCTGAGCGGTCCACGAGTGGATGTGACTAAATATTACGGTTCTCAATCGAAATAAAGTATAGCCTATATTTTAAATTCAACAAAAATACCACATTTCAATCAGAGCAGTAGGTAATATAGATACTCACACACATGTACTTCTCTTACAATTATTAGATTAAGACCTTTGCAATAAATTTTATGTGCGTAAAGAAATAAATAAAATAAATAATCTCGCAGTAGCCCGGAAAACATCCTGACAGAATATTTTTATATTAACTAGCTGCTGCCTGCGACTTCGTTTGCGTAGCGTAGTCCTGTTATATTAGGAAGCTTTCTGTTTTTTTTTTCTATTCAAATTTTCTAATCCGTCGGGTGAAGTATAATTATTATTAATCACATAATTTCCCGTAGGAATGAGCGATTGTCCCGCAGTAAATAGTATTCTAGATGTTGACCAGGCTTAGTATCTATTTATATACAGCAGAGTTTTGTTCGAATCCATCAGTGGTTTCGGAGATTATCCTGGACAAAATGACAGACTAAAAAGTTAAAAAACATTGAAAAGTGTTCTAATACTATTCAACATAACCCAATTAGTTTTTAATTGGGTTATGTTGAATAGTATTAGAACTTATAGTATAAGAGTATATATTCAATACATTACATTCGTAAATATATTCAATACAGACATACGGAAGTTGCGCCTCGCGGTTTTACTCGCGTAAATTTCGATTCCGTGAAAAACAGAAAATCATCTCATGGCATCCCGTAGGATATTTTTTTCGGGATATAAACTATCCTGTGTTAATCCAAGTTACCTTCTACGTGTCTGATAAATGACATAAAAATCAGTTCAGCAGTTTTTGCGTGAAGGACTCACAAACAAACAAATATACAAACTTTCGCATTTATAATAATAGTAGTAGGATATAAATATAGATGATTGCTATTAGTTAGATTAATCGTCTACGTAATTAAATATCTTTATCGTCCTCACGGAATACATATTATTAATGTCCCATTTACGTTGTGTGGTAATAGATGGCGAAGTAAGAGGACGAACGGACATATTGGATGTGAATTGATAGATGATTTGATGTAATATTGGTTGCTTATGAATTATTTAACATTTTCTGTCTACACTGTCCATATGAGGAAGGATGTTAATGTTTTTAGTGTTAATACAGCAATAGCTTTCAAATGCGTGAACAGATTTGGATGTGGTTTTGGCTAACTGGAATCTTTACATCATGGGGAATACATAGGTATGTTTTAGTTATGAACTACGTATTAACAACTACTTATACCAATTCTCTGTCTACCTCGTTAGGGAGCTGCTACCGTGAGTGTTGTTTTTATGAGTTGTAACTACGTATTTCAGATTAATGGTTGCCGCACACTTATCAACTCGGAAAGGGATCGTAAACGCCTCACCTAGAAAAGCGAAGACGATACGATTACGTTACGTTTCCCATTAGTGTGCGTTGGAGTATGGAGTTTCATATAAAGAATACTGACCGGCTCGAGGCGATACGTCTTTACTGCCTTTTTTGTATCAAGCAATAATTACAAAATAAAAGCTATAGGCATATTCATAATAGTATGGCACTGATTTGATACTAACAGACCGCTTGTATCGCTTTTTTAGAAATATTCTTAATTTATTCTAATATAATATAATATAATAGAATCGAATGTAATTTGTTTAAGACAATTACACTGTTAAGTGCTTATTCCAAAGCACATTATACACTATTACTGCTTATTCGAAAGCACATTATACACTGC
>LUGF01030796.1:0-11033 GCA_001625245.1 Calycopis cecrops
GGCCCCCAAGGTTATGGAGCTCAATCCGTACAAGAACACAGGTTAGCTTGTTACTAATATTTGTTTGAGACTTTCGCGATTGTTACACATATTGTACTACTCGGCCGCGTTAACATGGCACCTGGCTCAATTGATGACGTTTATAGTACTGAGTGAAAAAAAATATTTACATATAAAAGTTATTTTTTTTTAAGTATTTGATATTATATCAACATTTATTTTGTGCTAAGCCTTTATTATGAGCTTATTGCTGTGGGCTACATCGGACGGAGGGACAGATTTAGTACAGGAGATAGAAGAAAGATAGAAACAAAACTTATAAGGAATTATATAATATACATTTATTTGTTGAAGCCCTTCAATAAATATCAATGGACATTCGATTCAAATGGATTCAATTCGCGGCCATGCATGTGGAGAATACGGCTTTACGCTCCGTACCATTCGACACAGTCGGAAAAAAAGCCATGCCAGTCGTCACTGAAGACTGAGATGCGAAGCTGGCTAACAAAAAATAATATAAATTACTAGCTGCGCCCCGCGGCTTCGCCCGCGTAAATTTCGATATCGTGGAAAATCATTCCATGGCATCCCTCAGGAACATTTTTTCGGGATAAAAGCTATCCTATGTTACTTCTAATACCTCCAAGAACATGTGTACAAAATTTCATGATGATCGGTTGAGCAGTTTTCGCGTGAAAGGGTAACAAACAAACTTACATTCGCATTTATAATATTAGTATGATGATACCACAATTACCAAACCAGAATTATACCAATTGATAAAAATAAATAAACTTAAAAAAATATGTGGTAGATGAATTATTGCTTTTAATAGCCACGAAGTCGTACGTCTGCCACCTTACCACTGCAATTTAAATCCAATCGAACATATCTGGAATTTAATAAAACAAAGGGTGGCTGACAAAAATATCGATCAGTCAGAAAGACAAATAGAAAAAATAAAAGAGATAAGTAGCAGGTGGGCCGTGGAGGTGGGAGGAGAAAGAAGGGCAGCGCATTTGTACCTACAGTAATAATAAATAATAACAAAAAAAAGAAAAAATAAAAAAATAAACTTTTTTTTTTTTTCATTTAAGGCCTCTCGCTTGTATCAACCTTGTACATAATAAATGTCAGGATATCTGTACCCTGCGACCTACGGATAACAGACTGATGGTTTGAAGGATATGGGTGGTGGATTGGATACTCACTGCTACCTGTCCGGACTCTTGCAGATAATTAAGGCGGTTTGTGTCTTCGCCACAGTGAATTACTAAACCTGAAGAAGTACCTATATTTACAACATCGTTGTCAAAAGTAAAAGAGAATTTATTCATATACATTATATACAAAACATTATTATTAGTGTGGTTCTATATACGTACAAATATAGTGTACTAGTGTGCGTCTTAAAGAGTCAGCAATGCTGCTGCCCCATCCGGTGATGATGCGCGATTATGTTCAAGCGTGAACATTTGTGCTAAATTTGGAGAACGCACTAACACTAACAAATTTATATAGGTAGATGTTACAAAATAAAACGTCCAAACCTAACTGTTAAAACAAAAATTAAAACTACTAAAAACTAAAAAAAAAACAAAAACAAATATTTTTAGTAACAAAGTAACAAGAAATTCAAAAAAACTGTGATGCTAACGCTACTTCTCTTTTACATCAAAAGCCAGGTGCCATGTTAACGCGGCCGAGTAGTAATTACTTTACTGTCCGACTGTCCTGACCAGTCGACTCAGGGCCACGGCTGGTGTAACCCAGTCGGAACGTCGAGCAAAGGTATATATTTTGGCCTTTAATATATCGTGTAAAACCCGTAAAGTAGCTTGTTACTAGTTGCGCTCTGCGGTTTTACCCGCGAAAGTTGGGAGAGCTCGCCATCAAGGAGTATGTCATGATAATTGATACCCGTTTAAAGTGACATCAGTGCGGTCGACTTTCGTGCGGCGAGTAAGTAGCCGGTGGCCCATGGTAGGGGGAGGAGCAAGTAGGGCAACGCATCTGTATAGTTTTATGCGGATTAATATTTATGGGCGTCGGTAGCCGCAAAAAAAAAATGGCTCCAGCTGCTCGTTTGCCCCCTATACCGTAACAAGCTTTTTCCCTATGCTCGCATTGAAGCCATTCAATGAGTATCAATTAACATTACGTTCAAATAGAACTGCAATAGAATTCTCATAATATCTGCTTCAATATTTTTTAATATTATATTATATTTTTAAAAATATTTTTTCTTCATCTAAGAATAATTGTTTCATGACGATCGGATGAGTAGTTTTCAATTCAATTCAATGCAATTTAATCGTTTATTTAGTTCTGGCGTGAAAGCGTAACAGACAAACACACATTCACTTTTATAATATTAGTAGAATTATAAAGTAACAGAAGCACAAGATGCGCTTGAAGTGGCAGGCCCACTTTATTTTATATAATTTTTTATTTCATTTATTTTATATAAATTATCCCCCCAAGATATCCTTTATTCATTTCTTAAGTGTTGCTAATTAGAATTCAGTAGTACCCTGAAGTTACGCTTTAGTTGGGACCAAGCTGTGACCGTTCAAGTCGGGGTATAAATGTATACACAAAATAATAGTAACTTTCAGTTCAGTACGATTTTTTTTCTGGCAAACTTTGAATGTAGAAAACATTAATACCTATTAAGTGCCGTCGCTGACTTAAGCGGGCGCACGGCGCGGGTGTCCGTCTCGCAGATGACATCCCAGTGCGCACGCCTGACGGGTCGCCCGCCTAAGTCAGCGCTGCTCTAGGAAATTACATCAACAAGCCCGCGAGGCGGACACCTGCGCCGTGCGCCCGCTTAAGTCAACAGTCGAAACAAGCTTAATAAAACGAAAATTTCGTTTGACGAGTTAAAGATGTGATGTTTAAAAACCGCTTAACTCTGGATTCGCTTAAGTCGGGGTAGTGTAAGTCGGGATATTACTGTAATAAACCACATTTTCAGGTACACATATAATGAAAATCGCCGACGAGACTCTACAGCTGCTAGACGAACACATACTCCAGACTCAGCAGCTCGGCTTCAGTCCGTTCAAGGCCGCCTTCGAGTTGAGGATCCAGGAGTGGGACACCAAGCTGCGCCTGACACAGAAGGTCGTGGACGAATGGATGGAATGTCAAAAGTAAGAGATAGATGCACACCTCGTTTATTTTTCGGACATGTTTGCCTTTCCAATATTTTCCAAAGAGAAGATATGCCGCATTTCTCTCAAATTAGGCCTCGTGGACAACGCAATGTAGGTACGTGTGTCGTATACTTTCAACTTTCAAAGTTGACAAATTCACTCTTAAGAAGCAAGCAAACATAAAGCTTACATTTGAGTGTCATACGTCGAGTTGAGTTGGAGTTGGTCGTCGTCGAGTTGGTATAATGTGCGAATACCTTTTAAGAGCCTCATCTTATTTGAATCGTGAATCATAGTAAATATAACCTGTTTTCAAAATAATTAAATAACCTTTTCAGTGCATATGCTAATAGTAATTCATCACGACTTATTATTAATACCTAACGCGTTATTAAAATCGGTCCTATAACGACTGCCGGGACGGGTGTGGTTTCGGCGTAGCTCAATCCCTGTTGCAGTGTTATCTAAAGATATCTAAAAATGCCTAAATGAAAACTTCCTAACTAGTTCTATGCCATCTGGCTTAAATCTATCTCAGGAATGAGGACATAAAACACGTTAATAATTAATGTAATGTTTGTTACTGAGTCTTCTTAGTTCTAGTTACATTTATCTATATGATCCAGGACCTATTCTAAAATAGATATGTTGCTTTCACGGCTCGAAGCCGAATCTACAAAATCACACCAAACATATTTTTTCAACCTGTCAAAAATATAAAAATTCTTTGCTATTATTCTATTAATTTAAATTTGAAATAATCTTTTTTTATTACACAGACATACCAAACGTAGAGTATTTATTTGACGTAACATGGAGTTTTCCCCATGTTACAGTCCTGTCGTTTTGGAGCCTATATGATGCAAACAAACAAAAAAAATCTGTAATAATATTAGTCTAGAAGACTTCACACGCAAGAAGCAGGAAAACAATTATAATCTCTTCCTACTTTCGAAGCCAGATCAAGGGTCATCGCAGAGCAAAGATATAAAATGCGAAGATTAGGTTTAGACCATAAACAGATGTGCTCAACTGTTTTCCCCAACAACGCAACATTCTGACCTTCTTGGACTTTTGACCTTCACTTATATAGTTACAGTTATAATCCGCTAGGTATTATCTGTTTATGCCACGTCAATTGCAGGGAATGGATGTATCTAGAACCGATATTCACGTCTGAAGATATATCGAGGCAGTTGCCGGTGGAAACAAAGAAATATGGGACGATGGAAAGAATTTGGAAACGAACCATGGCCGCTGCAGTGGTTTGTCCGAAGGTAGGAAATTTTTATACAATACTAGCTGCGATCCGCGGTTTCACCTGCGTATGATTCGATCCCGTGGAAATTTATAACTTTGTTGAGAGAGATTTATAACTTTGCCCATGGAGGCCCATGGAGGTGGGAGGAGAAAGGAGGGCAGCGCATCTGTATAGCCTATATGCGGATGTTTGTGGGCGTCGGTAGTCATGAAAACGGCTCCGACTGCTCGTTTGCCTTACTATACCATAAAAAAAAAAAAAAAACTTTGTTGGCGTGACCGTTGCCTGTAGACAACAACAACAATAACACAATCTTTTCAGAAACTTGCTTGGACGAAATTTTCTTAGTATTAATTTTTTAATCATTACAAAGCAATCAACCCATCTGTATAATCTCTATGTGAATGTCAATGGGCGTCGATAGTCATGAAAATGGCTGCGATTGTTCGTTTGCCCTACTACGAACACGTACGTAACTGATATCAACTAAGACTTAATTATAGGTGAATAAAGCCATTACCTGCTTTTTCCATGAATTCAACCACTAATCACGTCGGGGACACCAGTGTAGGACGTGGCGTATGATAATGCCGATGATGATGATGGAGTGAGTGATGAAGTGATGTTGATGATGGAGGTGCTGATAGTGATGTTGACTTGAGTAGACAAAGGCAAACGATAAATTAAATTACTACCTATCTGAAACTATTTATTTAATTTACACTGAATACATAAAAATAATAACAATTTGAGTAACGGCAAGAACGGCAATTGCTATTATGCGTAAACTATGGTGGGCGCGTATTCTCTCCTTGGCACAGATTAATAAACTTAATCCTTGGTCGATGCCTCGATCGCGCTCACGCCGCGGCCGGTGGCTGACCAACCCCACCAGTCACTACGCGGCACTTGAATTGGCTTAAACAAATGACCTCGCATTGTATGACTTGGTGTATGGCCCAAAAACATACGAGGGACATAAAAAAAATAATTTAATTGGTCGCCACAATTGCAAGGGCGTCCGTTCATGCCTGGATACTTTACAGCTTGTAGAATCGATATGAGAGGTCTGAATACATCTATGTACCTTGTCCTAAAATTAGCAAGTTACGATTTTATTATCAAAAGATTTTTTTAACTGTTTAGAATTTAATGATTATCATATACCAGCTGTGTACATGTCTGTCAGACCACAACTCAAATACTTTTTTTATAGCATAAGAGTCAGACGAACAGTTGGGTCACCTGATGTAAAGTAATTTCCAACACCCACAGATATCCGCAATACCATAGGTCTAATATACGCTTTCCTGAACTTTAAGAGGAAAATAAGCTCTTTTCTTGAAGATTTAGACATCCACATAGAGGGTGTAAAGATGCACTGCCATCCTTTCTCCTCCCACCTCCATGGGCCACCGGCTACATAAACGCCGCACGAAACGCGACAGCACAGCTGTCACTTTATGTCAGCGACAGGTACTTACTACTCTGGTCGTGCCGGTCCAATTTGGTTGCATGCAAGCATGCAGTGTGCACTGCACAGCACTGTCACTTACTAAACTTTTCTTGCACTGCACTTTTCTTGAAGATCCCCAGGACTTGGAGATTGAGTTGACTAATGTAAACGTGTCTCCGTCAGATCATGGTCATATGTCCGGACAGCCGCCTCCTGGACAGCCTCGTGGAGGCGAGGCACCTCCTGGCCGTGGTGACGCGCGGTCTCAACGAGTACATGGAGCTGAAGAGGATGCGCTTCCCCAGGTTCTTCTTCCTCAGTGACGATGAGCTCCTGGAGATACTGTCGCAGTCACGGTACCCGAAGGCGGTACAGCCTCATCTTAGAAAGTGCTTCGAGGCCATTGCAAAGGTATTCATTTTAGGCTGTCATTTAGGGCGACGACACACGCGATACTTTAATACGCGGCGACTGGCAATTTAGTCGCTTTTTAGAAGCTGAATGCAGCGATTGGATGCGGGGAGAGCACACTTCAAAACGCCGATTTAGTCGCTTTTCGCAAGCGTGCCGCGTCTAAACGCAGTCACGAGATCGCGATATCGATACAGTCGCACGACTCTACTGCGACCGATCGCAAAGAGTCGCTAAGTAGCGATGCGGTCGCAAAATCGTCGGTCGTCGGCGTCTACAAGTATCGTATGTGCCCTTAATGCTGCATCAAGCAAGACGTGAGGCCGAACTGGGTGATAAAAGATAGGCCATGTCCGAGCCCAGAGACTGAATATGCCAAATATGTACACACAAATTTTGCCAAATACTAAACTGGCAAACAAGAAAATTTGGCTCTTTAATTTTGCAAATACTAATACAAAAGCAAAGGACTAATCTGTAACCTTATTTAAAGGGCAATCTATATAGTAATACCTTAATCATAAATTTTTAATGGTTATTTGTAGTCTTTTAAATCGTGATAGGTCAAATTTTGATCTGGTCATTAAATATTTTAGGTAACTTTCCAACCGGACTTGAAGATCACCCAAATGCACTCTAGCGAAGGCGAAGTTGTTGATTTGAAATATACATTTTATCCATCTTCTAATGTTGAACAATGGCTTCTGTTATTGGAAGATACTATGAGACATTCTAGTAAGTCGAAGCAGTTAAAACCACATTACACATGCCACTACTATGCTACTATGCTACTTTTAGCATCGCCGATCGCCGATCGCCGATGCTAAAAGTAGCATATGTGTTGTCGGCCTTAGTAGTCCGGTAGCAAGAGCGACAGTATTTCAACCATAGTAAAATAATAATAGTAATCTATCTAAGCCCAATCGGCAACATAAATACCTACTCTTGCCTTGACGCCTAGGGTTGATTTTTTTGTGTGGTTTTGATAAGTATACTTTTTTTTGTATGTGACCTATTGAAATTACGTTTTCAAAAATCAGAAATTCAGACCCTCTTGTTTGTTTCGTTTTTTTTTTCTTTTTTTATTATGTACTTCTCGCTCACACGAAACAGTGCTATCGCGTCTTGCGCGATTTGTAAGTAGCCGGTGGCCTCAATAGGGAGGAGGAGGAATGGTTCGTGGAGGAGAGGAGGAGGGAGGGGAAAGGAGGGCAGCGCAACTACTAATGTGTTATGCGGATGTATATGAGCATCAGTAGTTATGAAATTGACACCTGCTCGTTTGCCCTCTTATACTATAAAAACCACTACATTGTTATTTTTTATAATTTCTATTGTATAGCGTCTGTGCGGATGTCTATGGGAGTAAGTAGTTTAAAAATGGCTCCGAGTGTTCGTTTGCCCCCATATACAATTTAAAAAAAATGTGTGTGTAAGCCCATTGAGGGCTGTGGCTGCTAAAATATAAAAATATAATTTAACGATAAATTGTCATAGGTAGGTATAATAATATTCGGATCTAATAATTAAAAAATTAGTATTTAGATTAAAATTAATTGTCAAAATTATTATATCCAAAATATATTAGGTATACATAAAAAAATATTGTTCTTTTGTCTAAATGAATATAGAAAATAATATAAAAATTTGATTAAAGTATTCCAAATAAAAAACACAAAAAAGTACTATACAGCGTGAAATTAAAGTCGTCATCGAAAAGAAAATTTTGAGTTCTATATCAATAACAGAACCTATGTATAATATTAATTTATTAAAATAACTATTTAAAGTCGATAGTTATATCGCTAGCGTTTGAAAAAGTGAGAACTAATAGTAAGGGCAATAAATCGGAGGTACTACATTATTTTACTATCCACTCATTCATAAATTACGCACAAGTAAATCATAATAATTAGCAAATGGCGAAGGCGCGACTTAGCCAATCATAGCATTGGACTCTGCCCCCGCTGCACCGGCCCGCGTCTCTGTCAGTCAGTCTCGTTGCGCGCGGGAAGTCGGAACCGTGTGATGTTTACTCTGTGTTTATTTCGTGAAAATGAGTCGTCATTATGAATACTCAAACGTGGAGTACTTAGCAATGGTACAGTTGTATGCTATTGCCAATTACAATTTACAAGATGCATCAACATGGAATAGAAAGTCCCCACGACAAGCACCATATTGTCTGCAACCCAACGGCTCCTCGACCATGGCCTGGCGGCTATCGGTATTATGTAATGTCTTATGTAGGTTTGTCCCAAGAACCCGGACTTAAATTCCCCTGGAGTTTTTCTTGTGGTGATGAAACTACGCAGTGCAATAGTGAAAACATATTTTGATAAATTAAAAAGTGATAGAGATGTGTACATTGAAAAATTTAAAAACAATAGCTTAAAACGTGTATTGAACGGAGAACAAGTGAACAGAGAAGTTATTTCATAATCCGTATGTAAGTTAATTATTTCGTAGATAGATCCGACTTTTAAATATGCCTGAAATACATAAAATTCTGTTATCTCTATCTGATTATCTCTTATGATAAGAATAATCATGTTTAATAGTATAAAGTACCTACGAAAGAAAAATAGAAACCATCTAGTATTTACGTTCATCGCGCGCCGCCTACCGACAGGTAGCAGAACTTATTACGTAACTGCTGATACACGCCGCGCTATGGAGAATCCATTCATACAAGTGTAAATACTACTTACTATTACCAACTCGAAGGAATAAAAATTAAAAATTAAAATTGAAACTCTTTTATAGTTGACGTTACAATTGTTTTACCCGTTTTTATTGGTGCTATAAGTTATTCCAAATTCATATGCTTCGGCTCGAGAACCATTATAATTTCACGGTGTATATAGTATTTTACAATCCCGACGTTTCAGTAACTTTACAGTAACCATGGGGATGGGTGGACTCAGACGACTGATGACCTGATGTCATAAGTTATTTAGCAGTTCCTATTACCGCAAAAACTGCTGATTGTATTTAGCAGCGTCGAAGTGTTATATTTGGTGTTTGATTTGATTACGTTCATCACTGGGTCGTAAGCCATATTTTTTTTT
The DNA here is from genome assembly GCA_001625245.1 of Calycopis cecrops. Lineage (NCBI taxonomy): Eukaryota > Metazoa > Arthropoda > Insecta > Lepidoptera > Lycaenidae > Calycopis > Calycopis cecrops. The sequence continues at coordinate 9,364 of LUGF01030796.1, forward strand.
CAAATCTGATATAATGACACGGGCCAACCTCAGTGTGTTCGCAGACTGCGGATTTTGTAATGCGCCGGTGTTTAATAAAAAGGCGTTAAATCGAAATAAATAGCTGTGCCCCACGGTTTCATAACATGGTTAATAAATTTCAACCTATTTCACTCCCTTAAGGGTTAAATTTCTAAAAAATCCTTAGTTCTCACTTACATCATGAAAGATACCCAATTTCAAGTCTTTAGGTACAAAAGTTTCGGATGTGCGTTGATATATAAGACAATCAATTTTGCCTTTTATATATTACTAGCTGTGCCCTGCGGTTTCACTCGCGTTTAATTTCTAAGAAATCCATATAAACTTCAACACCCTATTTCACCCCTTAGGGGTGGAATTTCTAAAAATCCTTTCCTTAGCCTTAAATCTTAAGCCTAAAAATCCTTAGCGGATGCCTACGTCATAACATCTAACTGCATGCCAAATTTCAGCTTGATCCGTCCAGTAGTTTGACTATATTTTCCAAAATAAAATATAGTCTATGTTACTCATGGATAATGTAGCTTTCGAATGTTGAAAGAATTTTTAAAATCGGTCCAGTAGTTTTTGAGCCTATTCAATACAACCAAACAAACAAACAAAGTTTTCCTCTTTATAATATTAGTATAGATGTATACAGATGCAATGTATGTTAGATAGACTTTGACGACCTGCAAGCGCAGTGGTACCTACACAGGTTGGATAAACGGAGCATGTTGCTCCAGGGGTCGCGGGTACGGATCCCGCCTAGGTCATGGATGATTATTATTTATGCATTTTTATATGCGTTTCTATAATAAAAAACTTTAATAGGTATATAAAATTTCTTAATTTCATAAAACTTAATAAATATGATTCCGTTGTCTGATTCTCGTAACACAAGTCCTTACGCTACTTTTTTTTTATGATATAGGAGGGCAAACGAGCAGCCGGAGCCATTTTCATGACTACCGACGCCCACAAACACCCGCATAGAGGCTATACAGATGCTTATAATATTATACTTATTATATATGCTTATTATACTTAAGGGTTAGACTAACATAGTGTTCACAACTAGTGTAACATAGTGTTAACAAGTTCACAGATTATTCTTATTATAGATGTAAATTAATATGTGTCCAGTTCGCCTGACGCTGATTGATGGTCTCGCGGAGCTGTGGACGCTGCCGCGCGACCAGTGGGTGCTGCGCTGGCCGGGGCAGGTCGTTATTGCCGCCTCGCAGACCGCCTGGTCCGCGGGCGTTGAGGAAGCGATAACAACATTCACCCTCCTCGAATTCTACGAAGAAATGCTCAATACGGTAAACTCAAGAACACGCCCTCCTCGAGTTCTACAATCTGATGCTCACACTGGTAAACCCAAGAACACGCTCTCCTTGTGTTATCTATGTTTAGTCATAGACTATATACTGAATACTCATACCATAGATTATGTCTATGGTTAGGTACAGATGACAAGAGAGAGAGGGATGGAACTTAGGCATCAGCTGTCAACTCTAATCTATCGGACTTGTCCTACTTCCACTTGGCATATGTATATGCAACACTTGATTTCTACACTATGATGCTCACATTATCACATCACATTAAATATTTGTGTTCTCTGGCAGTTGGACAGCCTGCGCGCGCTGGTGAAGGGCGAGCTA